>WSXT02000001.1:375277-398945 GCA_011762715.2 Neuroterus valhalla
TATAGAGAGTACTTACAAGGTAGTACTTTGTTATGCTTTCACAAATCTTTCATCAAGCGGAACGAGAAAAAGAAAGTCTGAAGTGTATGCTTTTATCAATGATGCAAATAAGATATTATCCATATTTATATGCACGTAATATAACGTCTATTTACAAAAATGGCTCTTTTTATTTTCAGACTGATGAAACTCTGCCAACTTTACAATGATCGTTTAAGCATACGTTCTTTTTATATACAGACTCGAATTTATATTCTCATCGGATTTCAACGTACTCACGTACATTACTTCTTGCCTTCTGAGAAAAAAAGAGCGTCATTTTCAAGGTAAGTACCCTTTGGCGATCTCAGAATTGTGCTCTCAGTATTGTTCAAGATCTTAGTTATAATTGCTTGTTTATGCTAAGCATATACTTTTGGAAATACCAGTCTCGTTTCTTTAACTGACTGACGAAACGAGAAACCGCAGCATAATTCTGGATTTTAAAGAAAGGGGATGTCGTGCGTTTTTCCTTTTTATTCAGTTGATCAGGTACTTTCGACACTGAGTGTTAGTGTGGCATGTGCCGTAAATAAATGTGTATAATTAAATTTGTGTGATTAAATTTAAAGTATAATTTATTTACGAAATTAAATTGATTTTTGTAATTAAATTACGAATACGTAGTCTAATTATGGTGAAAAATCTCACGTTGCAACCTTTGATCCCTGCAAGAATGTGATCGTAAACGTGATCATTTTCTTCATAGGAAGGCATAGCGCTAATATATACCGGCCAGTACTTAATGCCACCACTACTTTGACTCGAATTGAAGCGCAACTTTTTTCTTTAGTTAATATTTGTTTTTCGTTTCATCGCCGTTTAGCGCGTTCGATAATATCAATTAAACTCTACATTAATAAATGGTACAGAGACACACTGGACATTGGCACGACAGGTGGCATTTAGATTTAATATAGAATAAAATTTACGTTATTGCGATAACATTTGGTATCGTTGCGTCGTTGTCCGACCGGCTATTCGGTTTCGCTTGTCTGTCGCTGAACGTCACCGAGCCGACGGACAACGACGTCAATGCTTGTTTAAGGTTTCTTTCTTTTGATTAGATTGATACAGTCTAAGTTTGATACTCGCTACAGTCTTCAACTGTTCAGCAAAAAATGGAACACTCGTTAACACGATCGGAGACCTTTGTCCTTGGACTTCGATGGAAACCTCCAAGCACTTCTCTCTCGCTTCTCTTCCCAAAATCATCATCTTTTACTCTTAAAAAATCAATTTTTATCACCCTTTTTTTAAAATCATTTGTTTGAACTTTACACTTTTCAAACACTTGACTATTTAAATGCATGACTAAAAATCGAGGAGAGCACTTCAGTAGGTTCCATCGAAACAGATCGCACACAGGTATATCCACTCGACCCGCGAACGGAAAGTGAAATCTGAGCGTAGTAAGTAGAGATGCGTGTCGTTAAATTTATGCTTTGCGCTTAAGCTCACGTGTTTTCGGTCCTTTGTGACTTTTTTTTTCTTTTTTTTTTCTTTTCCGTAAGCGGGGGTGAGTATACGAAGGTAATTTAAGTAACTCGTTTCTAATAATTGCGTCCCTATCGTGTATGTAATTGACGTTTCGAGAAGACTCTTCGACTGCATCGTTCCACGCGTAACGCCGATCACGTCGCGAGAAACAGTCACTGTGGACTCGCGAACTTATTGAAATACACAGAAGTTGTTACGATCGATCAGGCTAACAGATCATTTCAAAGAGACGGTGATAAGGGGTCTCGGAAATAAAAACAGAGAAGGAAAGAGAAACGAATGTTCTGACTATGATTTCTCTGTGAACTGCATTCGTTGCGGTCCGTCTTCTCTGCGTCGCACAACCTGAATTACATACTGAGTATTCGGGTCAAGTGGCTTGCTCTCTACATCAACTCACCTCCCAGAAGGTCTCCGGGCAAGTACGAGTTGAGAGAACTGGGAGTTGCTCGTTGTTGATCGCTGTCAAGGCCGGCGTTGCTCCAGAGTGAGTTAGTCGTTGGTGGAGCACCCCAGAGTTGGCTAGAGCTGCCACCCCAGGTGTCAGGAGGCTGAGCGGCCTTGTTCGTTGGTCGTAGGCCCCAACCACTGCCTCCAGATCCACTGGTCTGTTGCTGACCTCCGTGACTCAGCTGCTGAAGCAGTGTGTGAACTTCACTGTCTCCAGGAGATTCTGCGAATATCGTAGTGTTGCCGAGGACGCAATTATTCAATGCACCTTGAGCCTGAAATTCAAGGATCATCGTATTTTATTCAATTTACTTCTTAGCTACTTTTTTGTTGTAACAGGCAACTTAATTAAATTAATTGAATATGTTTTTTCTTCTTATATACCTAAATACAGTATTCCCATCCTTTTGTTAAAATCAATTTACTCTTATGTTTCTTCTTAAATATTTAAGGAACAATTGCAACCAAAAAAAAAAAAAAAAATACAATGACGTGAAATTTTCAAACAAAGAATGCTCAAAAAATTTCCAGATTTTCATAGCATGATTCTGAGGGTTTGATCACTCTTGAAATCTGATGTTCAAGCCTTCATTAATTGGGATTGGGATTTTTTTATTACTTTTTGGAATATTTTGAAATTTGAAATCTTCGTGAAACTTTTGAGAAAACTTTGAAATACTTCAAATCTTGAAATCTGGTGTACACTCAAAAGTCAGGTGGTGAACCCTTCGCATGACTCAGTACATTAAAAATCTTTACCCCATATATTTAGTAAAAACAAGACTAAAATATCAGAGATGAAGATAAGTTAAAAAAAATAGAAAAAAGTACTAACCTTAATGGCTTCATCTCTGGATGAGTACTTAGTAAGCGCAATTCCGTGATTCAGGTACAGTCGGAAATCTTGGACCGGTCCATGTTGCATGCAGAGGGTCTTTAGAGTCGAACCGTCGATCTGGGGTGTAAGGTTCTTCAGTAACAACCATGTGGAAACCCATCCAGAATTGCCTCCTCCTCCTCCTCCAGGCTGGAGACCCCAGGAACTAGCTGATCGCCCTACGGCACTCAAACCGCCCCATCCATTGCTAGCGTTTCCTATGTTACCCTTGCTGCCCAAACCTGGTGGTGGTCCACGAGCTTTGTTTATCGGAGCGCCCCAAAGTTCGGAAGTCACTGCTGTTGGTGGAGGTGCGGCATCGGCCCAAGTGTTCTTTGCACTGCTAATATTAAAATGAGACAATTATTCGATAAAACAGAATAAAATTTCCAATGATAAGCAAGGTTGCCACAGAAGTTCACTTTCAGAATTTCATGACTTTCCCAGGGTTTTCAGGTCTACATCTGACAAAATTCATGTTCGATGTAAAAAAAGTACAATCAATGGAAACTCCAACAGTCATATTTAGTTGAACTTATGAAATTGAAAATCTAATGCAGAACCTTTTCAATAAATACTATGACTTTCTGGTAGTGAAAAAGTATTTGTTGTCAATTCGCATTGGAGTTAGTGTAAGTTGTGCCTGCAAGATTTTCTGTTGGAACAATGAAACATGTGATGTTTTTTCTTCAAAAATTCAACATAGTTTGCAATCAGAAGCGCGATATATGTAGTTCTATACAATTTCCACGAATTAAGTATCCTTCTTAAACCTTTTTTTGTACTTTATAAGAGCATAAGTCAATTTTCTTCTACACATATTATTATGATCTCGAAGTTGCGCATGCTCCTCCTTGAAATTGTCTTTTAGCAACCCCGATGAAGTTTGATTTTCTTGAGGACTTACCTAGTAAATGCACTAGGCGTAGCAGCTGGTGGATTGAAACTCCAAGTAGAATTGCTGAGGCTTGGAATAGAAGTTTCAGCGTTGATTTGAGGTGGTGGCGAAGTTTTAGTGCTTGAAGAGAAAATCGCATCAGGGTCCTTGATGGCAGCCAAGGAGAGTGGTGAACGTACCACTGAACCAGGAGTAATGCTAGGATCGTCTTCGATACTCTTCATCTGAGTACCCTAGAATTACATTAAATATAGGTGGACCCGGACAAACCTTACAAGCTACTTTTGTATCAACTAATGATAGTAATCAATATTCATATTTTGTGTCAATCTACTAACTGCTAGCGAAAAAACTTCAAGCTATTAAAAATCTCTGGTATTGGGAGTGGATTACCTTCCATGGCTTGCCGGGTTCAAATTCCGGAACGAGATCAGTGAAAGCCGAGCCTCCAGGTTGCCAGTCTTTGCCGTCGGTGGAGTCGCTGTTCCCGGCATCGGGCCATCCGCTGTCTCCGAGGCGCGATGACCAAGTTCCGTCGCCTTGACCTAACAAGGGATTCATATTAGGACTGCTGTGTGATTGAGAGAGGCCTCCAGGAGTTATAGGAGGTTTGCTGGTGGTACCAGGAGCTCGTGAAAATTCATTAGCGCCGGGATCTCCATCCTTGTCAATTGAGGGCAGTTTCCACTGGTTTAGTCTGGATTGTTGCTGGCTCTACCAAATGCAAATTAAAGGTCGATGAATAACATTCAGGGGTTCAAACTTCGAAACTTGAAGAAATTCAGAGCATGCGTCTCAAAGTACGATTCAATACAGATTCATGTGTAAACATCTTCGATCTAAAATGATCTAAACTTAAGTGTTGTGCGACCTAAGGCATTTATAGAGGACAAAGCATGTGTGGCTTCATTTACCGTATCACGATCTAAGATGCTTATGCATCAAGCTGGTAGTCAACGAGCGCGTAAAGCTAAAAATCATTTTATAAATTTGACATAAACTATTATTGCCAGCTTTAACGAGTTTGGTGTAAATGAGATGTGAATAAAACTAATAATTTGATCTTTCCCGAATTATAATGTGCCACCATAATAATTTTTACTCTCTTGCCTCTACATTCTTACATTATTCATTTCTATAAATAAACAAGCTTTACTTTTACATCGCTCAAAGCCTTTAATGAAAACACAGGCTTCACCCATCATATCATTATCTAAGATGTTTGCGCATAAAAAATGTCCATAATTAATTCCTACTCACCACTGGTGGCTCTTTATTCATTGCAAGATCACTAAAAGAGTTCTGCAGAGCGCTGATGGGATCATGAACGGGAGCTTTATAGTAATCAGAAGTCTGTGATGGTGCAGCTGGATGCTGTTGCTGCTGTTGTTGTTTCATGTATGTTGCTTGCTGAACAGCAATTTGATTCTGGAGATTGGCGATCTGCTGCTTTGTCTTAGTAATCTGGACGCTAATCTGCAAAAGGGTCTGGTTGTTTCCTTTCACTGTATTCTGAACCGTGTGCTGCTGATGCAACTGCTGCAGGACCTTAATCTGCTGCAGGAGTTGATTCAGGAGAATCAAGGTTTGAGGTGCCAGTGGTTGATTCAAAATTTGATGGTTGAGATAACCCTCTTGCACTGCAAGTTGAATTTGTTGCACAAGCATTCGCAGCTGCTGGGTGCTGGGCTGATTTTGCGGAGTTCTCGATGCCTAGAAACAAGAAAAAATTTCATTTTCATTTTGTCTAGCGTCGCCTTTAGCATAAATCTTTCATGAATACGGAATAGGCGAAATTTAATAAAAGATCTTCGCAATCCAAATACTACTTTGATGCAATGGAACATTTGGCTTCTTTTAAACAATTCTAACAAAATATTATAACTGCCTTGAACCAGAGTACACATTTGCCCAGAAAAATTTGTTCAACGTCTCTGTTTCCTGTCTACAAAAAATGTTCAACATGCAGAACTGTAGATACAACTAAAAATCTTCAATTCATATAAAATTTATATAATTCACTGTTGGACTACTATTCACGACGCCGTCTTTCTTTTCTATTTTTGAATATACTCCCGAAAGCATGAAATATTTCAACAATCAAGGCTTTTTTTACACGCATAAAAATGAAGCTTTTCAGAAGGTACTTTACAAAAAAAAAAAATCATGCAGAAGAATAAAAGTGATGGAAAAGTTACAACACAAGTAGAGAAAGCAAACTCGAAACTTTTCATCACTCTAAAATCTCTAAATAAAAATCAGGAACAAGCATAGCCGAATTGCATGCAACTATAACTCGAAATTTGAGTCTGTTTCATTCGGGATTGGAAATTTCCACGATTAGCGAACAATAACTTTCTAATGTCTGAAATTTTATGGAGGTGAAATAAATTGGTAGATGAATAATAAAGACAGTCTGATAGGAAGAATTTTTGGAAGAACCAAGAGTCAACTCTATGGTTCAACTAAAAATAAGAGTGTGAAGGAGCAAAGTTAAATGACATTAAATAGGCAAATGAATAAAAATGTTTTGTTCCGGACGTCAGGTAGTTCACCTGGTTAAAAGGAGGTTGCGGCGCATTGGAACTGGGCTGTTGTTGCTGCAATTGAACAGCTGCCTGCTGTTGTTGCTGCTGCTGTTGGAGTTTGAGGAGACTGGAGCTGGCCACCGAACCACTTACGCCGCCGCCAGTAGCCGCCCCGCTAGGCACTCCGGCCCCCTGCATTACATACGAACACCCTGAACCCCTGTCCCTTCCTAACCTCCGATCCCTTCTCTACACTAATTTAAGCTAAATAAATACAGCCTTTCATATAGAAACCACAAAAAAGTAGAAAGAGGATTCAACAAACTTTTCACTTATCTTCATTTGATTGTCGATTTCGAAACTTATAACCGAGAAAGGAAATTTGAACTTTGAATGATTCCGTTAATTTGTGAACGCACTTTGAACAACCCATTCTTGACACCAATAAATAATGAAATTAATCTCTCTTGAAAATAGCACTAGATGCAAGGCTGTAATCTTTCTCACAACTCACACAAAACCTGGCAAAAACCTCCACCACATATTCAGAAAACTAATCTTCCAGTAAGGCAATCATGGAAAAATGTTAAGTTGAAAAAAACACCCATTGAAAATTTTAATTTGCACAACCCTCGCGTGTTATTTGATGCCACTCAAAACCACTTTGGGCCACACCACGTGCATATTTTGCAATAGCTACTTTAAAAAGGTAACGTGAACAATACACGGCTCGTGTCACAGATTTACATTAGAACTCAAACTCCCTGCAGAATTTGTGTTCAACATAAAAGAGGTGAAACTGAAATAATCTTAGGAGAAAATCCCAGTTTCTCCGTGCAGAAGAAGAGGTAGCGAGAAGAAAAAACTTTCGAGAAACATCAGTGCCTCGCAAAATATGCATTTTTATTTGCTAGTTTCCACCAGGATAGATGCACAGCAAGAGAAAAACATATTTTTACTTACCGGAGGGAATGACATCTGCTGCGCGACATGGTTGAATCTCGGATACGCTGGTGCTGTGCTTGCTTGATTTCCAAGGTCATACCCAGAATGAGCGTCGTGACGTCGCCACTGATCCAAAGGACGAACCTGGCTCAGAAGTTCTTGAGCCTCGTCTCTGTTCATCTCGCGACTTCGCAATGCTGCTTCTACGTCTTCCTTCTGCAAATATTGAAGAAAACGATTAACACTAAAAAGTATTTTGTAAAGTCATTGAAAAAAGTGAGCAAGCCAAATTTCAGATACGATACCTTGTAGCCCAGCTCGCACAGCGAGCGGAATTCCCGACTGTTCCAAATTATTTCCTTGGTTAGTGCCGGTTTTGAAGGATGACCCCAGTTGGGGGATGGGTCCATTTCAGAATCGGCCCAGCTTCCACTCGGTCCCATTGGCTTTGGTTTGTGAGCAGTGGGGCCGCCCCAAGATGGCGGATTCAACTGTGGTTCATTCCAAGCCGCAGGTCCCTTAGGATTATCCCAACCAGCAGTTTCGTGTGGTCCATCGTCCCAGGATCCATTTCTTCCACCTGGTCCACTTGGGTGACTCCACATTGGACCACCAACGTCTGGTTTCATGCCTGGCTGACCTGGCATTCGGTTTTGTGGCATTCCTGGAGGGCATTGCATTCCTGCAAATTGAACAAAACTTTATTTTCAAACAAACTCAACAGCAAATCTTCAAAATCAGAGTTTCTACCAGACAGATCATTTCAAATTCCCAGTCATTTAACGGTCTATTTCTCAGTTTCCCGATCTGCTAAATAACCTTCCATTTACTATAGTTCATTTATAAAAATTTCCGTTCAAAAACAAAATTTTAATTCATTTGGGAAATTCACTGTTCTAAATCAGAATTATAACAATTATCCTCGAAAATGTCCTCCTCCAAATCGAAATGGATAATTTTTTAAGGAAACTCCCTTTTCAAAATCGGAATTACAGGTATCACTTCAAAAATACCCAGTTCCAAATAATAATTACAGTTTTTGTATTTTGATTTCAAAATTTTGTTCATATTCCGAATATAATAATCAATTATAATTAATTTGATTCATCTTACTACAATCGAGTGAAAAATCCTTATCACCAAATATAATTCCCAGTTACCCGGTCATATAAGAATACACCCTGTTAATGTTTAAAGAGTTTCAATTCAGACGTACCTCCGCGTCCACCTAGATTTTGAGCAGGCAGATCTTTCCAGTGTGAGACTTTAGTTCCCGGCATGGCACGTTGATTAGCTCCTGGGTTACCCCATAGACTAGTGCCATCATCGTAATTCGGAACATTTCTTCGCTGAGTAGGTGGAGATGGTTCTTCCCATCCAGATGGTTTTCCACCAGGCATCATATCTTTTGGTGGTGGTCCAGCCCACTGATTCATGCTAGACGGATTAATCATCTTAGCAGGTGGGCCTGACGGATGCTGATGGCCCATTTGGTGATGCGGAGGGCCTGGAGGTTGTCCCCACATGGCGTCGGCGCTCGCTCCATTCAAACGTCCCGAAATTCCACGTGGATCTCCACGCATGTCTGCCATTCTTGGATCGCGTGACATTGGGTCAATAACACGGATATGTTCTCTTGGATCCAGGGACATGCGATGATCACGAGGATCGCGCATCTCACGCGGATCCACTGATCGAATGTCTCGCGGATCACGTGGATCGATTCTTGGATCGCCCCAATTGGATCCTCCTGTCAAAAAAAGCAACCAGTCGAATTTTTCAGTCACGTTCTCAGGTTTTAGCTCTGCATCGGACTTGACTTTACACTGAGAATGAACGAGTAGTAATGCTAAAATAAATGTGCGGTTTCGGAAAGTTAAAAATCCAGCGAATGCCTAACTGAAAATCACAAATATCAAAAAAATCTTTGACAGGCATGCGTAGTGAACAGAAAAATTATTTTATAAAGAATATCACGAAAGCACACGAGCACAGTTTTATTAAAGCAAAATTATACTCGTAAAAATAATGCAAAATCAAATCGTTCCACAAAATGAAAAATACCCCTAAAGTTGAACTAAAAGCTACGTGAATGCCGGAGTTTTTAAATTGCTAGTAGACAGGAATATAAACTAGGAAAGTAGCTTAATGCAGGATAAAACTGCAGCTGGGCATTCGGTAGAAAACTCTGTCTTCTGAACAGACAATATTCATTAAATTTGTGATATCTAATCAACAAAGAGTAGCAGCAAAAATATAAAAATCAAATTTGAAAATTAATTTCACTTTCATTATAAAAAGCGAAAATTGACGATGAATCATCATAACACATCGAGAGAACTAATTTGTTTTAGCGCCCTCTTCGAGCAACCGGCCGATGAGGACGCCAAATCTCCATGACAGTGAAGTGGCGCCCTCGGCGATCAATTACTGGAAGATCGTCCTTAAATATTTCTAAATGACATCAAAGAGTTAATGCTTTGTGAGTTGGACGCATAGAAATATGTAACTGAGTTGCTGTTTGTCAATATAAGCACAAAGCCGAAAACATAGTACGGCGAATACTGAGATTAAAAATGAAATTTAGACAATCATTCCTTTTGAAGGAGTTGGCATCTCCAGCCTTCACTAGCATACCTCCCCACATACCGGTTTGGTTACCGGTAGCACCCGGCCACTGAGGCGTGTTGTTTGGTTGACTAGGTGCGGGTGCTCCAGTCCACATGTTGGATGAATCGGCAGCTTCATCATCTTCACCCCAGGTTCCGCCGATGTTGGTTGAGGGAGTATGTCCCCAAGGAGTTTTGGCTTGTTGTTGAGGAGGTGGTTGGCCACCATTGCGCAAATTAGCTTCCCAGAGTTCAGTGCCGTTGTTCACTGTTGGCTTCCACATGGGCACACCATCTTTGGTTAAGTTTGGCTCTGGAGATGTTGGAACATCCCAGTTTGTGTCTTGATTCACATGTTGCTGTGGAATAATAGGAATATTGAACTAAGACAATTGATCTTCTAAGGGAGGAAAATAGATGATTGCCTATCATAATAGAGAAAAGCCTATCTGGGACCAATCTATCTTTCTATCTTCCTTTTCTAAAAGCTTCGAAAACTTTCTTAAATTGTTAGAATTTCCAACATTTGAACATTAAGTTGGTCACATTTGAAGTGATTACAAAGAGTTATCATCCATGAATTAAAAAATTCAAGGTGAACAAACATTTTCTCGACACGAATGTGGAAAAAGACGGCTTTCGTAGCTTGCAGACCATTGCGAAAATTACAATATGCAGCACACTGCGATGTAATATTTAGACGAGTCCAATAAAAAATGCGAAAGTAAATTTTACCTGGAAGAATTTACTTTCGTATTTGCGATTGGATGGATGGAATTATTTTCGCACCCGGGCTTGGTCAAATTAAATACAGGGTGCATAATTTTCGTGTCTGTGATTGGTTCGAACCATACAGCAGATATTGGCAAGTATGTATTCATGCTGTAATCTTCCCTATTTTCTCGTGTTCCCATCCCAAGAAACCAAAATGTCATATGAAACGCACAACTTCAGATCAGCAAAAATCCAGGTTAGGTCTAATCTAGATATATAGATGAATCTAGTTATCTATATAGATATATATAGATGCATATAGATGAAAACTTGTGAAGCGAACTCGGGTAATTAGCTGCACACTCTAGGCTTTGAATTTATAGAAGAATAAAAAATTTCACAGAATCCACGATATACTTTGCTCAAATTAAAAAAAAAGGGTTAACACCCTAGTAAAACAATGAATAAAAATAATAAATTTAACAGATACTTACGCAGCCCCAGCCATCCTGACTAAAGAGTGCCTCCCTCATAGTATTAAGTTGTTCCAATTGTTGCTTAGTTGATGGATTGGTAGTAGTTGGCGTGGTGGGGGCAGCAGATCCTTGAACAGGATTGACGATTTGATTGTTATTAGCATTGGGCGTGGCTGAGGGTTGTTGCGGCACGTTGTTGCTATTATTGTTCTGCGCAGTGGGATTGGGTCCCGGACCAATAGGATTGTTTGGTTTTCCCTGAGGCCACTGTCCATTGTTCTGGTTTCCTCCTTGGACTGGATTGTTCGGTTGAGAAGTTGGCTGACCAGGCTGCGTGTTTGGCGGTTGATTCGGATTGTTAACTTTGTTGACATTCCCTTGGTTACTCTGGGCCCCCGGTGGACCCTGATTTTGATTCGGATTTCCAGTGACGGATCGGTTAACATTGTTTCCACCCCAGTTGTTGGGAGGTCCCGCGTTTCCTGGAGGATTTCCTGGAGTTCCACCCCATCCAGATTGTGTGGCGTTGTTGTTGTTAGGAGTTGTAGCTTGAGCGGTTCCCCAGTTGGCAGCTCCACTGGTGTTGAGTGAACTCTCTCCACCACCCATCAATCGCAAGATTAAGGGAATCCCCCATCTTCGTTTATAATCGAGAATCGGTTCGAGAATTTTGTTGCATGTACGTATCGGTCGGCTAAAAAGAGTATTCAAGGCATCCTTCAGTCGTTGACGTTCAATTTCACATTTGTCTTTGTCGAATTTGTAAGCTTTTTGATATGCTGGAATGAGAGTGCGAATATAAGCGATCAGTCGCGCCGACTCGAGTTTTACGGAGAGAGTTTCCTTGTCATGTGCATTGATAAGAGCTTCTAGGGCAATACAGTCTCGATCGTTCGAGGATAAAAATTGTTGCGCTGCGGCGCTTTCGTCTTGATTGTTGGTCTTTGCTAACTTATAATCATTGGAAATCGAGTAGTTGTCAGTAATGTCGTGCTTTGGGTTGATATCATGGACCCAAGGTCCCGATCGGATATCATCATCATCCTCGTCGTCGTCGTCGTTCGAGCAATTCTCGGGTTGAGAAACAGGTACAGCAATTGTTTGGGATGTGACGGTGACTGATTGGCATTTAAGCGTCATCGTAGGCTCGCAGATAGTCAGTGTAGGAATGTTGACGGCCGACCTAACTCGCTCTTTGTCTTCGGATTTGTCGCGCTCGGTGCGAGACATTTCAGACTTATTGCTAGACTTATCGCTTAGCGTAGACTTAGATACAGACTTAAGGGTAGAGTTAGATTCATGACCAATCTTAGTAGACACTTGATACTTATCGTTCTTAAAGCTATCGTTTAGAGGCTTGTTAGACTTAACGTTATCCTGAAATGAAAGAGCACCAACAGTACATATTGTTGCTTCGGTACAGCTAATACCATCATTTTGAGACCCTAACGTCCTAACATTAGTAGTCATTATAGAACTAGTCTTGTAGCACACAGCGACGTTAACAATGTCTTGGATAACATCTGGATTATTGTTTCTAATATTCATTTCTTCTCTGATACATCTAACACTATTATTATTATTATTACAATAATAATAATAATCATCATCATTATTACCAACGTCGTTATCGTTACGCTTAGATTCTATCAATAATGGAACACATATGCGTTGCGTCAGCTCAGTCACGGTGAGGTGTCCAAATGGAGAAGTAGATGGTTCTCGGACTCGTGTGAGACTCTCTAGGAAAGATTGCAGAGCGTGGTCGGTGATTTCGTTTTTGAAAACGATAAGCGTAATGGAAGAACTGGCGGAATGCGCCGCAAAATTCTGAGCGTAAGCAGGGAACGATCTTTTCTCGAGAGTGGTGTCGTCCAAATCAATTTGCAATTCAGAAACACTTCCTGCCGTTGGTTGACTGCTCGTTGTTGTGGGTACAATGATCTTGTTTTTAACGAGCCATCGGTGGATTCGCGTAAGATCGCTAACCAGAGAGCGGTTACCGCCTAGTGATTTCATGCTTTCCGATCCGTCAGAAGTATTATTCGTGTCAACTACAAGAGAAGATTCAGTGGCGAGGCTCTTGCCGTCAAGGAGAAGATAGTAGTCACCGTAACTGGTTGAGCTGAGCAATATCACAGACTTTGAGTTATTATTACTTATGAAACTAAGATTAGCCTTAAGGTTATTGTTGTCGCCTCTGCAAAGGCGGGACCCTAGTAAGGAGTAATTGTCGACAGAATCAGCGAGATGCGGCAGCCGCTGGGGGTAATCAGACTTGGGTATCCTAACTAGGCTAGGTACCCCAGCGGGGTGGCACGCATCACCCCTCGTAACGTTTAGATATAGACTTATCTTTAGTACCCTAATGCTTAGATCGCTAAAGCTATCCTTATTATCACTTAACGGCTTACAAGTAGACTTAGAATTATCGGCGGAGCTGCCTAGTTGACCAAGCAAACTCGGTGTGTTTTGCTGTCTGTACTTGTGATGATTATGTTCTGCATTGTTGTGGTTATTTACTTTATTATTATCATAGGTTAGAAGGTGATTTGTTGGGTTTTTTGTGGTTGCTGGTGCCACTGACTGGCGGGTCTCACCGATGCTGGCTGAGCTGAACTCACCTGTAATTACAAATAATTACTCCATCAGTTATATTTAAACTATCAAATCAAGTCGTCTTAACCAGAGTCGGATTTAGGTCCCAGGTCGCCGTAAGCCACCCTCAAATTTGCCGATTTTCGTTACATGTTTTTTTTTTTTAATATGAGAGCCGTTGAGCAAAAACTTCTCTCTTTTTAACTTTTATGACTAGTTTTTTGTTTTTATTGCAGAGTTGACAAGCACAAAAAAGACAATACAAGTGAAATTAGACGTCTTCCGTAATATCAATAAAAATTTCTAAGTTACCGCGCTGACCCGCAAGAGTTGCCAAATACGGCACTGGCTCAAACTCTTCACGTTCTAAATGACGAGGTTCCATCTGGATGATGGCGCTAGTTTTCCTAATACAATTTATAGGAATTTGAAAAGCTTCTTCAGTTTACCACCCGAAATAGAATCTTCCAATTCCCATATTCTAAAATGGAACCTTGGCATTTAGTACTTTTCTTAAGTCTAAATGGACTCAACATTTGTTTCCGACATCTTTTTTAAAATCTAGGTTAATTTTTTAATATTGCAGTTTGACATTCGTTTTCGATTTGGGCAATATGCGTAACTGATCATTCTGTCAAGAAATGAATAAATCGGACCCTGAATACTGAACAGCTTTAATTTAGGACAATATATTTTTTTTAATCAAACGAAAAGAACTCAAGTTTATATCGTTTTCCTTTCTACCAGACATTGATTACCGTTTTACAATAAAGAATTAAAAGTAACTGCAGTTCATCATCATTCAAATGAAGAAATTATTAACATTCACATAGAATAAAACACAAAAAATATTCTTCAATTTATATTATTTTTTAACTCAACTTATAATATTACCAATCCAAACATCGACTGCCAAAAAATCTTTCAGCACTAAATTTTTAATCACCCTCAACACACAGATTTTTGCTGGCTATGAACAAATTATAGGAGTAAATAAAGCCTCTTTTCCAAACTACAAAATCAAATTCCTGAAAACGTAAGTGCAATAAACTACTTTGCACTTAGAGAATCTCAACCTGCAATTCTCTTCAGCTTCTTTATTTTCGATTAACAGCAAATCGAGCCAAAGAAAAGACTGTTGTCATTTGAAGGGCGTGGGATCAAAAGGGCCTAACCAACATTTTCATAATTTTACAGGGCGTTGAAAAAACATTCTCATTCCGAAAGTTATTGATGAAAGTGACTGATTTTAAGAATATTTGATTAGAAAATGATGGAGTTATGAGTGTTTGAAATAAGCAGGGGCCTAACTCGAGGGGTACCGAGGGATCAAAAAGGCCTAACTGCGCCGAGCCATGTACTTGCATGATACCGGAAGTAAAATTTTATCTAGTCAATACACATTTTTTTAGTTTGTTATTGTTATTAAATTTCATTATTTTGATCATTGTTTATCGAGTCAATCTCCTTTTTTAATTTTGTACTCATTTATTGTTCATCTTATTGAATTACAACACTTGCGATACAGATTATCTAATCGTACATTTTTCTATCAATTTTTTGTTATTGCCATTAAATTTCAATATTTAATTTGTATTTTTCAACTCAATTCACATTTAAAAAAATTGTATTCTAGTTCATATTATATTACAAATTTATTTAATGAAATAAGTGAAAAAAGTTTAAAAGAAAGTTACTAAAATTAAATTACAATCCATGAAGTCATAACAATAAAAATTGAATAAAATAAATAAATAAGTCCATTTAATACAAATTTTTATGTAAGTTCATATTTGTTTACTTAGTTTACATAGATGTTCACGCGCAGGAATTGTTTTTCCGCTAAGCGTCACATATTCCTCACCGCGCATTCTGGACCGGCTTCGCGCTTCACTTTTACGCGGCATACTCCGTCAATTACAGCTTTACAAAAAAACCAAAATATTTGTGAGGCTTTGCTCTACAACGTCCCATTTGCACTTTTTTGAAAAATTGATTAACTCACCGATAAATGAGACGAAATAGCTAAGGCGGTTCTCGAGATCGACCGATTTATCGATCAGTATTTACACATAACCCCAAAAAAAGAGAAATTATTGACCTTAGGCAATTGCCTCTAAGCCTTGTGCATCACCCTGAAAAATTCAAATGTTTCCAGCATCAACACCGAATGCTAGAACCTCGGAAAATCTTGCGAGAACGTGATTTCCCATGAGACTCTATAGGGAGTTAGGCCCTTTTGATCCCTCGGTACCCCTCGAGTTAGGCCCTTAGCGCTTTTCAACAATTTTTTTTGAGGTGAAAAGATCAAAAAAATTTCTCTGCAATACACCTCGTGATGGGGACTTGGTCATAGAATCAAAAAATGTGGAAAACTCAATTTCGAAAAGAGTCTTGGTTAGGACATTTTGATCCCACGCCCTTCATTTGATCATTATGGCATTATTATGCTAAATAATTGAGATAATCTTACCAGAATGGCGTGACAGGACGGTTAAGAAGTCATTGGCGGCGGTAGCTTCGGGGTGGCTGGTAGGTGCTGCCATCATGCTGCTGTTTATGGATTTGATATCACAGTACCTAGCGTGCTCTGGTCCGGTCCCCTCCCCCACCCCACTCAGACTGCTTCCCTCTAATACTACTACATCTCCCTGAAAATTGAACATAAACAATTTATTAATATGAAGATAGGCTCTCTCAAAAACGTTGCTAAGTTTTCTTTAGCTGATCGAATAAATTGGAGTCTTATCAAATTTATTCATGATAGAAGAATAATAAAAATTTAACCATTCGGAAGATTGTTGAGAATTGTTAAATTTCAAGTGAAAAGATTATCACTCCTGTTTCCAACTGGAAATCGAGATAAAATTTTGAGTAAAAATCGATGCATTATATCAAAAGTTAAAGGGCCACAAAATGACCAGTGGACACTTGATTTTGGATGAAGTAGATACATTTGAAAATCAAAATAGTCGTCATATTTACGAAAAATTTATTTTTAAAACATGAAATCAATTAGGGGATGTTAAAAACAAAGCCATCTAAGCAGGGGGTCTGTGAAGGTTTTGTACGAAACGCTGTCTAAATATATTTTTTTAAATTCTAAAAATCGAAGATTTAAAAAATTCAAGAATGAAATAATCAGGAATAATGCATTGCAAATTTTTAAACTATACACGAATATTTACGACTTTCTTATTCCAAGTTCAGACTTCAGTAGCATCTGAGGAACAAAAGTGTGTTGATACGTTACAGAGATTCAAGTAAATTTACTTTTAAAATGTCCACTATTTCGGGAGTTTTTGATAACTGAAGAGTCTCGGGACATTAGGGTGTAAATTTCTGATTTCAGAAATGCGTTCTATTAGTTTAAACCGATTGTTTTGAATTAACTCATGTACCAGTAGAAGATAATATCCCAGTTGGATTTTGAAGTGGGTCCATACTATGTTTGGTATTTTTTTTTCAATGTGATAACTTTTTTTCACCTGTTCTTCTCACGATTCAATAGCGCTAAATAATAGTTCGTAAGTACATCCTTGTTTTTTAAATGATAAAAAAGTTATGCAACTCTTTGTGTGTCAATATTTTTGTTTTTGTGTACGTGCCGTACTACTGACAAGGGTTTTCCTCGAAGGTGATTGCTTCTTTCCGTACGTTACTTTAACAGTTCGATCGAGCTAAAAGATATATCAAAAGAACTTTCTATTTTTTTTTTTTGTTTTACATAATTCAAAGTTTGAAAGTTACGTAACTCTTTCTGAGTCAAAATTGACGTTTTCTAATATGCACAGTATCCTTTTAAGATTGAATAGAGTTGAGTATCAGCTCAAAATTAATATTTGTTTTCTTCAATTAAATGCGTTAAAGCAAGACAGTTTTTTGTGTTTTCTGGAAAAATTGGATTTTGAAACCTACGTCATTATGCCCCCGAAACACTTAATTCTAAGGGTTTAAAATTTTGATTTGATTTCTCAATACCTTCTTAATTTGTAGAAGCAATTAATTGTATGCAACTGTAGCGACCACATATTCGCCTCATAATCAGATCACCACGAAACATTATTTTCTGTAACTCTCATTTCGTTACTGTGTGCTCTAAATTTCTATTTAACAAATCGTCGACTTCACGGGAAAGTGTAAGGAATGTCAGAGTTCGGCGTTCGAAGCTCTCTCTCCTTAGAATTCTAACACGTCTTAAAAACGTGCTTACTTGGGCCCACAGACACTCGTTACTCGTCACCAAAAATTAGTTCCTCAGTGCCACTTACTGCTCTTTAACCGGTAACGTTGCTAACTAACCAAAATGGTGGTCGTCAATTTTTGCCAGTAATGTATTTCAAAAATGTTAGTCTGCTATTTCTCGCCGGTAATGCATTCATAACAGTAAAAATTATTCTTTGAATTAAAAATTATTTTATTTCAGCAAGAGCTGAAAACAGCTCTTTGATTTATGGGATATTTTGTCGGAAAATGATCACTGTCTTATTAAAATTTGGAACTCTAAGCGTATGTTATCTACAAGACTCTTTGAATAAAAAATTAAGTAGGACTTCATTGCGATGAATTCAGTCTTATCAGAAATAATCAGAACAGTTTTGTTTACCTTGGAATTTTGTACGAAGGCATTTGTTTCGGTAGAAATCTCATGTGAACTAGAATTGTGTGGAAACATTGGGCTCAGTTCTTCTTTGGCAGGCAATGCATAGAAACCAAGATCTGCAAATGAAAATATAATTTAGAACATCTCGAATAACATTCAAAAAAGGATTCATTCAACTACCGAAATTTTTTCAATTATGAATATTGGAAATAAATTAAATTACCTCGTAGACTATCACTATCAGTGCGCTCCTAGCTCCATGCCAGTAGAGATCTGAAATCAACAAAAAATTCCACAATCAAAATAATGTCAAACAAAAACATGTATAAGAATTTGAGAAATACAAGACAGGTTCTGATCTCGAAAGGCTGATATATTGAAAGAGTTTTTATGCATATCAAGAGCACCTTCTTGCTCCAAACTTATCGTTAATGCTAATAAATTGCGACGATGTGAAAAAGGAAATTTAGCTGCTCTGACTTGCATTGCTATTTAAATGAAGGTGACTATAAATCTATTCAAGGATGTCCAGACACATCAGAGATTAACATTCCCTGAATATTACTGATATTAATCCCTAACAGGAGTCTACATTTTTAAAAATCGATTTTTGGCTTCCACAGTATTATAATTTTCAACATAAAAATGCTCGGATGGTTATAACTCTTTAGCCTCATTCTCTTCGCCTGTACTTTAATATTTACGTAACTATAAATAACGGATGACAGGGAATGTGGAAGTAGAAGACAACAAAAAACATGAGTCTTCATTTCGTGTACTGAATTAACTTTTGGCATTGCGAAAATAATGAAATAATTTTAAGCTACGTATAAACACAATGAAATCTAATATAACTAGAATCGAAAAATATGTACAGGAATATTAGAAGGAAATTGTCGATAAATAATAGATAGTTAACAAATATAATAAATTAGCAAGGACCAGAAAAATAAAAAGTTAGATTCAAGGAAAATGAATTTGAGTACTTCTTGTATACATATTGCCCATCGCTATAATTACACACGATACCAATGAATTTCTTGCATCCGAAGGTTTTCCTCTCCTGCAAGAATGGAATGTAAACAATACTTTCAAGAATTTTTCACTGCATATTCCACATGTCCGTATGAATTATTTAATAATAATAAATTAAATACTTCCATTCCAGGCCTAACCAAGATTTGAAATGGGTTTGCTACAAGAGTAAAAGCCAACTTCAAGATGATGAGTACTTTTGAATGAACTACAAGAAATTCCAATGAGAGTCACGCAGAACTCAAAAGATGAATATAGACAGGGAAACTGGATTCTGGGAGCGATTCCTATTATAAGAGTGCAGTTAGCGATTTTGAGATCAGATCTGCGAGGCTTATTTTCTATTCCGGAAATATATATTAGTACTTTTTAAATGGCCCTAATGATCGCGAATTTATCCTAAAAGGGTGTCGTGAGTAAAAAATCTGGTAGACATCGACCCTTTGACATTCGGACAAGGTCAAATTGAATCCAGTGTTCCCAAATATACAAGTCATTGCGTTCCTGATGATTTCGTATAAAAAGTTATTTCATCTTGTCATTAAAAGGACTCTTCTCAAGCATTTCTCTCGGTATGAAAATACTATATTTATTTTTTATGATATAAGACATCATACATTCTGGAGTTTTGCAAATTAGAGTCTTCTGTTTGGAGCACTTATTTTAAAAATACAAAGGAATAACTTCTAATAACTTCTTCAATAACCAATATCTTCTCGTTTCATTGTTATTGCATTCATTATAGATAAAACTTACATTTATCATAGATCAAATTTGAAGACAATTGAGATTTGCAACTTCTCAAATATATGAAGTTCGATGAACGTAACTATTTCATCAAATAAATAAAATGTCCATTGTTCAATTAGGAAAAATTTTCTAAAAAAATCAACTCGTTCTGAATTTTGAACTTTATTTTGACATGACTTAAAATACATTTTTCAAAACTCAAGTTGATATAAGTTAACGTAACCTTTTTGCTTTTCATTATTTTGAAGACAATTTTATATCTAATCAGCTTCTGTTTGAGATTATAGTGTATGTGAAACTTATCATTAGCATTAAAACTCACTTCTCAACTAAATACAATCTTATAACTACTCTAATAAATACGCTTGTTTATAAAAATAACGATCCGACACAAAAGACGATTCAATTTTCCTTTCTTGAAGTCAGCCACAATCAAATACATATGATTATTCAAATGTGTATTGATTTGGATTTAATGGTGAACGATTTCAAATATTTGAATTTGAAATTATTCGATTTGGAACGTTTCCAATTTCAAGGTCTATAAAGATGGAGGCTTACAATTTGAGACCAAATTGCAGAATATAGGATGATTCAATTCCAAATGGTAACATGTCGTATATCTATTCAAAATGATCTAATTTATAGTTTCAATCAAAACTCTCCAATTTTAGTCGCTTTCAATTAAGATTTGTTTAAATATTAAGGTAGTGAATTTGAAGTTATTTAATGTTGAGTGACTGAAGTTGAAACCATACAATTCTGGATGTTTTGATTTAATCTTAAAATTTATTTCATTTCTTAACAAGCAACTGAAATTCTGGCACATATAGCCGAATTTTTCGGTATAAGTTTTAGATACTGGGAAAATGGCTACTTGTACCCAAATTTCGGTTCAAATAGTTGGATTTTTTTTTCGGTACACAGACGCACCTTAATTTTATTCAGAAATTGGGTTTCAACATTCTTTCGCAATAACGGTGACCTGAATGAAATAAAATTCCTTTATATTTTAATTTTCTTTTATTAAGTATGTAACTTAAGACCGTTACAAAGTATTAGGAAACACAAAAAGCGAACAGAAACAAATGAATTTGCGAAACTCTGAAAATTGCAATATTCTTTCAGGAACTTTTCAAAATATCAATACTTCAGACGCAAAGGCGTTAAAGCGAAGGACGATATCACGAACTCATTATCATTTCACAAGAAACTATAACTCTTTCTAACTCCATCATAATCGATTAGTTGACTTTTATTATTACTTGAGCCGTAAAAAGTAACATCAAATCAAACTTCTGACCTTCCACGATTTACTTCACTCTAATCCAGTCACTTAATAAACCAAATTATCACTTTACAAAGATCCTTGCTCGAAACTCCAACCTCCTTGCAAATAACTTTATTCCTCTTTAACACTAAAATATGGTATTCATATAAATCCTTTCTGCAAATGAACCAGATTCAATTTGACTTCACCACTCACTGCATATCAAAACTTTGGAAAATTAAAACCGCTCCGAAACCAAGTCGCAGGTAAACTAGAATAACCTGTAGCCTGTACAGCACACTATCGAATCGGATGTGATCATTATTAGAGCATAAAGCCCATAGCCACTTCGAGAAATTCCCAGCGGAAATTTTGTAACTCCCAACGGGACTTTTGCTTCATGCTTTGCTTTTTCTTCGAAATTACCAGATGGAAGCGAAACTGGAAAAGCATAAAAGGGTATTGAGACCTGGCAGAAACGGAAGGAAATCTCGGTCCCGAAGTAGCGCGTACTCCTCACGCTCGTCGTAGCCAGTGCTATTTCGACAGCGAAAATACGAATTCCTCGTAAAGTGGCGCTGCCCCCATCCTCCGCGTTCCGAAAGGTCACCAACAATTCCGAGGCGCGACAAACGACAGGAAAGGACAGTATTACAACGCGAGGAAGGGACAGTATTACTAAGTATTACTCTGATTGTGTATTGCCTCTTTTTCTCCTCTCGTGTTTCTGTCTCGCTGAGGCGACGCTCCGAAATACAGAGCATGCAAAGGAACTTTCTCAAGACGAACTAAAACGACGTCAAAAGAGGATCAAGCGATTCTACGGAAGAACAACCGCGCCCTCTCGTCTCACCCCTCAAGTCCCTTATCAAGAGAATCCGTCACTGTGCACAAAAAGGTTAGATAACGAGCTCCGGAAAACGAAGAAACAACGCCGCCGTCGGATCTTACTGCACTCGGGGCACTATTTGGAGTATTGTGGTCAGGGCAAGACGACATGGACGTCGGGCGTCGCGGCACACAAAATTTGCACTTTTCCAGGTGACGAGGGCAAACAAGATTCTCGCATTCTCGGGGGAGTGGAAAAAAAAATCACAACTTACGCTTCGTGCCCGAAGAACAGTCTAACGCACGGAGCTATTTCGCGTACTCGCACTAGAGTGTAGCTATTCTGACAAGCAATCCGCCTCCCCTTTCAGATTTAGACGGAAAGGAACGACAATGCACGAGTGAACAGGGATGTGTTGGTCGGGCGTAAGGCCCCAAATGAATTTGCTATTTTTGTTGCTAAATTTTTGAAAGCAATTGTTGCATACAATGTTTTGTATTAAAAAGCGTTGCCTTTCGCAGTGTTGCGAAACTGTTTGTCGATAATTAGTCAGTGTACTTTTGTCTTATATCTTCATTATGTCAAAATTAGTGATGTAATATATGAAGACATCCTAAATTTGAATTATCTATTTGAAAAATAGCAATATTTATGGTATTTTATAAACGGCAGTTTTTTTACATCCAAATTTTGGGAGAATTCAAATTTGTAACGCTTTCAAATTCATTCAAAAACATTTTCGAAGGTATCAAACTTCAAACTGCTCAATTATAAAAAGGATTTTGAGGATTTCATTTTAGAATCCTCGAACTTTGGATATTTTAATTTGAAATTATTCGACTTGGAACATTTTTGGTTCAGTATTATCGAGACCTCCAATCTGAAATAAATTCGCAAAATTTGAAAGTATTTATTTCAAATTTTCCAACGCTTTCAATTTGAGATTGACTATTAATATTTCATTATTTGTAATTAAAAATTGATCCAACATTGAGGACTAATTCCATTAAAAATCATGCAAAATTAAAAGAAAAGTCTAATGCATGGTGTCAGAATAGTTCAATATGTAGATTTATCGCATTCTAGAGTCGAAGCAAAGGCACACATATTTCACCGATTGCTCCAAAATTTGTTCTTGTTTTTTCACAATCATTTGAGGATTATCTGAATAATATAAGAATGACAAGATTTTTTTTCTGATTCCATACGGAAACTTCTATTCTTTCTCCCTTTTACGGGTTTGATAGTCTGCACCAGGCAGGTGACACTCAAAACTAAAAGTGACGGAAATGTTGACCGAAGCCGCGTGCGGCGCTGGCTGTACTTTTAGGCCGATAATTATTCTACAGCATGAAGAAAATTCAAAGTTCATTAATTTTAATTATTTTAAATCGTTTTTTTTTGCATATTTGCATCTTGAAAAGATATTTCATGATATTTCAAATACCCAATAAATTAATAGGTACGACAAGAAAGTGAAGGAGCAATTATTTTTATGACTATATACGAATACGCTTCTCACAGGATACATACAATAATTGTACAAA
>WSXT02000001.1:399045-433667 GCA_011762715.2 Neuroterus valhalla
ATAAGTTCTTGTACAAGAACTTATACAAGTTCTTGTATAAGATATATGTATAAGTATATATACGAAATATGAAAAATTGAATAAATAATGAAAAAAAAATTTTTCAATAAAAATTAATTTACAAAATAAAATAAATAGAAGAAAAAAAAACTATTTAATAATTAATTTTTTGTTAATAAATTAAAATTTGGTTAAACACATGTGTGTATATATATTTCGTATATATACATTTATACATATATACTTACACAAGAACTTATCCATGATGGTAACTATGTGAAACGAAAACCGCTTGTTAAAACTTCCATAAGAACTTACTATGGTTCTTTTGACATTCCGTGCGCAATTTCTTGTATAAGTTCTTACTCAAGATCTTGATCTCTTTTTTTCACGAGGGCGAGGAAAGACGGAAGGAAAAGAAAAGATATATGGAGGAGGTAGAAAAAGCAGTAAAGGAAGGAAAAGTATGGGACGCCTGTGCCAAAGCATAGAGAGCAGGAAGATAGCCTGAAGGGTGGAAGGCAGGATTAGTGATTCCACTAATAAAAAAAGGAAACGGTTGAAAGGTGGAGGATTATAGAGGTATCAATCTTATGTCGGTGGCTTATAAGAACTATACGGCATTGTTCAGAAACAGTTCAGAAAGTCAGATAGAAGAAAAAGGAACTACTCCACACAACCAGACGGGCTACAGGAAAGGAATGGGAACAACTGATAACATTTGTGTCCTAAACTATCTAGTAAATAGGAACTTCAGGCAGAAAAGAGTCAACCTAGTGGTCTTGTTTGTGGACTTCAAAGCAGCATTCGACTCAGTGAACTGGAGGGTGCTGTGGCAAGCTATAAAACAGAGGGGAGTAGATGAGGAGCTCATTAAAAAAATAGAAATATTCACGATGACTAAATTTAGAGTGAGCATAGGAAAAAGAATGAAGAGGGATTTTAGACAGGAAGAGGACTTAGACAATGTTGCCTATTGAGCCCGCTTTTGTTTAGTATAATGTTGGCAAACTTAGAGGAAAAGCTTAAGAAGAAAGGAAAAGGATGCACGATCTTAGGAAGTAGTAAGTTTTACCTTCTATCATATATGCGGAAGATGTTGCACTATTAGCACAGGACGAAAGATAATCGAATTTGATGTTAAAAGGGGTTTTGTTTGGAGCAAGAGGAGGCAACGAGCTTCAAGTAAGAAATAGGATGGAGTGTGCGAGTAAAATCATGGTCCAAGTTTAGGGAATAGGGAAGAGAAGGTTTAAGGATGATTGGAGGATGAGGACATGGATGTTTGATTTACTATTATGGACAGTCGTGTACTATGGAGTAGAAATTTGGAGGTGGAAGGAGCGAAATAAAGTAGAAATAGAAAGTCTTCACAAACAATTTTTTAGGTGTGTCATGGGGGTTATAAGAGTTGTCCAGGATATACGTTGAGAGATGAACTGGCAAGAGAGAAAATGGAATATAGAATGTCAGGAAATAGAATTGGAGATTTTGGTAAGACATGGAGAGGAAAGATGGAGGAAAATCATGGAATCACAGTACAGCAAGTGGTATAAGATGGTTGGATGGGTGGAGGAACCATAATACCTGACAAAGTGGAAAAAGGAGAGTGAGTGAAATAGAGTGTTGCCGATCAGGAGGGGGGAGGGAATGGGAGCATGTCGATACTGGCTGGACAAACATAAGCAAATGTGTAGAATGTGTGGTTATGAAGTGGAGTCGGGGGAACATGTGTTAGAAGTGTTTACTGAAGGGGAAGAGGAAGGCAGATGAAGTGTAAGTGATTGTGTGAGAGGAATACTGGATGAAAGTGGTCATGGTGTAGAATGGATGAAGAGATTAGAAGAACTGAGAGAAGATAAAGCCAAAGCTTTGTCCGGATAAAAGGATTTACGTAAAGTAAAAAGTCGAGAAAACTATGAAAGTAAAAGATGGTAAGAGGAAACGAACGATGTACTTAAGTTGTTAGTTCAAGGCACTTATGTAACTTATTGTAAAGGGAAGGGTGACCCTCGAATCCGTAAATGGGAAGAGATTGAATATGATACAATATATATCATATAGACATTTTTCCACCTACTTCAGCATAGTTTCCCCTTATATTTTTTTTAGAATGGAGTACACACTTGTTAGAAATTTCAGATGAACCTGTTGTCCTTAAAATGATAATTTTATTTTTCTATTCTAGAACCTCCTGAATGCGAGCTTGGACAAATCACATGCGGCCAGTATATTTTTAATAAAACTTACTGCATTCCTCCTCACCAGAGATGTGACATGACAGTTGATTGTGTCGACGGCACCGACGAGGCCGGATGTAGTAAGTATTTTTTATTATTCTCTCATCAGTCCTACTCTTTACACAACCAATTTCTATGATTGTCTTCAATATGGACTCACATCTCCCCATGTCAGAGCGTAAACAAAAACCAAATTCTTAGTCTTGCGGAGATTTTCGGAAAGGATAATAAACAGGGAATTTTATAAAAGGATTCTAATTCGGATTCGAAAAAGAAGAATTCAGAAGAGATCTTTTTGCCTTAGTGGTGAGGTGTGCAAAGGAATAGAGAGAAGGTTATGCAGAGACTCTCAAACCCGTAAAACAGGAAGAGAGTATAAGCAAATATTCAATTGATGCGTTTTTTTTAACTACATGGGCTTCAACATCCAAAGTATCGAGGTTTGAATATTCAAACTTGAACACTTGGCTCAAGTGATCTAAGTGCACTTATTCTAACCGCGATATCTCGAAAACTAAGCATCAGTGGATCAACAGAAAAAATAGGTATTTACGCTGAAAAATGATGATATTATGTGGATATCTAGAATATTCGATTGAAAATCATCAATTTCTAATACAATATTCTTGAAGGTATATTTTTTGGAATTATTTTATTACACCCACAAATTTCACAACAAATTCCTATGCTTTCCTTCAAAATAAAGTCTCCTCAATATCTCTCCAAGTCATAGAATAAACGAATACAAAATTTTTGGTATCGCAGAGATTTTAGAAAATATTGATGAAGGAGAGATTGTTGAGAAGAATTATATCATTCTGAGTTGGGAAGGAGGTTTTGGAATAGATATCTATGCAGTGAAGAAAGTGAATCAAAATCCATCAGATGCCTACTTTTTTCTTTTGACTAGATGGGTTCCAGCATCCGAGGTATCAAGGCTGAGAATTCAACCTTGAACACTCGGATCAAGTCTTCCATAACCAAAATATCTCGGGAACTAAGGATCAGTAGATCGACAGAAAAAATAGGAACGCACCTATTGGATTCTGATCTGTTCCTCCTCCCTCTTGAACTCTCATCTAATTAGGAAAACGATCATGATAATATTTGAATATCTAAACTATTTCATTAAAAATCCCAAATTTTGAATGAAATACTCTTGAAGGAGTATGTTTCGTTATTACCCAACCAATTCCTTTGATTTCCTTCGAAATGGACTCACATATCTTTAGGTCAGAGCACATACAGAAACAAAATTGCTGGTCTTGTAGACATATTTGAGAAGAACGATACACGGGCAATTTTCGAAAAGAATTATCATTCTGATTCGGGAAAGGGAATTTTGAAAGAGATATTTTTGCAGTGTCAACAGTACCGAAAGCTTCAGTCGAATCAGCTATAAAATGATGATAATCTGTAAAAATCCAGACTATTTTATTGAAAATCACAAAAATGCCAACACTCATGCTACGCCAAAAAACCAGTTCCCGTCCCTTGGGCGCGTCTAGTACTTGGATGGGTGACCTCTTGGGAATACCACGTTCTCTGGACATGAATGTTGTCAGGAGACTGTGCCCTCCTCATTATTCAACACAACCAATCATGACTTTACGAGTTACGTTTACTCCGAAAGAGATTTTGGCCTAATTATATAAGAAAAAAATAAAAAAATTCGAAAAATATACACTGGAAGAAGTTAGAGGAAAATTTCTTTGTACACCTCGAATGTTTTTAACGGTGACTCGTCTTGAAAAAATTCCTGCAAACTCTGGCTCGACCGCAATAATACATTTCGATATATGTGTGAGAGGATTCAAACAGTACTTTGTACCACAATAGCCGAAAAAATCATGTCGAACTTGAGATTTTGAGGTCAGAGTGGTATAAAAAGATTATTTCACCTTCTTGATGCACATCACAATATTATTTCTTATTTTTGTCTCCAACCTGTTCATGCCCAGGAAAAAGATTGAAAATTGTTCTAAGTAAAAATTCTGAGGGTAATCTCAGCAAGAAAAAAATGGAGATCGACAAGTGTTAAATGAGGAATCACTAATATCACATTTCATCCTTACAGCTCTTTATTTTTTTGCTTGCGGAAATTATCCACAGAATTTCCACTTGGAAAACAATTTGCCATTTTTTTCTCTGTGCTCACATTGCTGCTGGTGCACTGACTCTGGACTATCTACCGGGATGAAGAAATCCTAATTCTAAATTCCTATTCAAGTCGCCGAGCATTTATCGCCTGAACGTGAAAGGTTCTTGGAATGAATAGTGTGTGAGAAGAATTTGTGGAAAAAAATCAAGGATAGAAGGAAAGAAAGAGAAGTGATCACTGTAAAAAAGTTATAAGACTTGTTTTCGTTTTTGTAACACTTCCCGAAGAAAGTATTTCCACTTCAATTTGGTGCACGATGAAAAAATTTAAGTCTTACTTTCTTGGCCACAAAGTAGAGCACAGAATCAAATGTCATGATGATTTTTTGTTTCATCCGAGCATGAATGTCATGAACTTTGGGGCTATGTTAGAACGATACGCATATTAACTCGAAAATGGGACGCTCTTAAAATAATCATTAATGTAAAACAGCATATAGTTTGTAAAGTGATATACCTGGAAACCGTTAAGGTAGCGTCCGGGAGGTTAGCAAAATATTACGCCTTTGTTGAATTTGAATGCACTCAATATAGAAGAATACTAAGGAAGGATGTGATCTAAAAAACGAAAAATTATTCTTACGTAAATATTGGGCGCTGCCTTATCAAAGTAGAAACTATTCTTCTGAATCAAGTTTGTCAGAATATGAACTATTACAACTCATTTTGGAGTAATCTTTCCAAAGTATGGAAAATAATATTTTACTTAACTCACATTATTGACTTATGGTTTTTTGAAACTATTCGATTCTATGAAAATGGTGGAAAAGTATTGTTATAATGCTGCTTTTCAATAGTAAATCAGAGCCCCCTCGAAAAATTGCACTTTAGTTGGATACACTATAAATTATATTTCAACTCTTATTCCTGGGCTTGGTATGTTTCTTCTGAACTGAAGGCCAAAATCGTCCAAGATTATCATACTGTTCCCAAAATAATTTGTCCGCAAAGGTACCATAATATTCCTCAATTGGTAGTTAGGCATACAAAAATGTCTGGATTATCTGGTTATTTTCGTCTAAGAAGTGATGAGAGAGGTGATGTTGTGTATTACTACTCATAACACTCCTCGAACTTACTTTCCTAGGCCGAGACTGGATAATGTAAAGACAGCCACCGATCTGAGCCGGAACCCTTCGAGGTCTCTATGCAGATGTCGACAAACAGGTTCTAAAGTTAATGTTTGACGGATCATAGCTTTTTCTGCATTACCTTGAATTCCTTGATTCTTGGCCAACAATCTTCTCCTTAAGGCTTCACAATCTTCACATACTCTAGGCTCAGTTTCTCTTGTTATTATCTCAACCGTCTGTCGATTACGAAATAGATATTAAACACTTCTTGCCATCACCATCATCATCATTATCATCAACTCCAGATTGTCCAACAATTGAAACGATTAGATAATCTAGATGAAAACAATTTATTGTGTGAGAAGATTCGAGCTATTTCTGAAAATAAATTTTGCATCATTATTACTGCTACGAAATTTCCTTTTAAAATTACAATTACAGGTTTGATTGTTCGCAGATTGTAAATCAATTTTGCACAATGCTTGCAGAGTCATATTTCGGACAAAGTTCTTCACTTAATAGAATTTCTATAATATTACAGTCAAGCATATTCGATAGTAACCACTATCTTTATAAATGCATAATCAAAGATTACAATTTATAAATTCAAAGAAAGGCTATTTGAACCTGACGAAATTTCCTTCTATTTCTCATAAATTAATCAACATTGTTTTCGTCCGGTTCACCTTGAGACTCGCGAAACCGACACTTCAAGGCGCAGTAATTAGAATTCAATGATCGTGCAGATCAGATTGGATGTTTTATCGATGTCATTATGATTTAAACGGCAATAGTTCACATCGGCGGAAAACAAATTGAAAAGTTGACTTGGAAAGCTGGTTTAAAATTCAGTCAACGATAAATCTTGAGTTGTCAACAAACATTTCCGTTGTTCTTTAACAATTCTAATCAATCACCGCAATTACTTTAGAGGAGAATAACAAAAGACAATTATCTCTCTCATTGTTTTCTTTTTAGATTACAGGAAATGTCAGACAGACGACTTCAGGTGTAGCGGAACGACGCCTGAACTTTGCATACCAAAAGAGAAAAGGTGCGATGGTTATTTGGACTGTCGAAACGGGAAGGACGAAGAAGGTTGCCCCACTTCAAAGACTGCTTGTAGGCTAGATCAATTCAGGTGTAATACGACACAACGTTGTGTTGAGCAAACTGCAAGATGTAATCACAGAGACGACTGTGGTGACAACAGTGACGAAGCACACTGCAGTAAGTTAAAAAATATTTTTAAATAGTACTTATATTGCGTATAGGGGGACGAAAGGCAATGATTTCACTCGTATGATATCAGTCCTCGCTTCGCTCGGGCACCTATTTTCACACTCGTTAAATTCTTGCCTTTCGACACACCTCATGCACACAGTTTTTCATCATACCGATAAACCAAAATCCGACTTGAGATACCTGTGAGGTGGGTCAAGAATCGAGTTTTCTACCAGGGGGAAGAGAGTGAGAGATCAATGTACACAGAACACCGCCATTGACATTGATCTGTCACTTTCTTCCCTAGGGCAGAAAAGTTGCTTTTCGACCCGGTCCACAAGCATCGAAAGTCAAATTTTCGATTGAGGTATGATGAAAAATATATATTTTTCCTTGAACAATGTGACTAGAACATTAGGGGGGATTAGTAAATGATAATCCATTTGATGCCTGTTTTTTTCATCAGGCGCAGTTTCCGAAATATCAAAATATGAATATCTGACCTTGAACGTTTAGCTAAAGTCCATGCTTAAGGCTAACCTGAACGGTTAAGGCCAAATTATTGAACCCTGATATTTCGGAAACTGTGGCAAATTGTATTAAAGACAAAAAAAAGTATGTGATGGATTTCGACCAATTTTATCCTTGCAAATTTTCACTCAAGCCGTCGATTTATTTTTCCGAATCGGTTCGACTGTACCTCATCGTTAATGAGCTTAGTTTTTTCTCCCTTCATTCCTCCCCTTTATTTCGCAATAGTTAAAAATCAAGGGTAGTCCGGCTTAAATCTCCTTCTGCCTTAATCTTCTAAACATGCAGCTAAAATTAGTTGCATTTTCAATTATATTGCAAGATGATTTTTTACTATAAAAGATAAATAAACTTTCTTCTGCCCTAATCTTCCTCTGTCTTTATCTTCTTCTGTCTTCCCTTTATTCTACCTCAATCTCTTTCTGCCCTTCAACTGTAAATTAATCGTGAATTCGTTTAAGGCCATGTTATGCATGGTTCACGTGAACCAAATTATCGGATTTTTTTTGCAACCACTTACGTTCACACCAATAGAGATTTCGAGTTGAAATTTTGAGGAGGGCCCAAAAAAACATTCATGTTCGTTTTTATATAATATTTGGTTCAAAAAGTTGAAATTTTTTTTTTTTTTTTTATTTCAAGAAAAATTTTTCTTCTCAACTTGAACCCAATGTTGTATACACACGTAGATTATTTCAATTCAAAATTTATTTTCAACTCGAAATCTCTCTTGATGTGGACGTGAATTGTTGCAAAAGAAATCTATAATTTGGGTCACGTGACCCATGTATAACCCAGCCTTCAGTTCACCCTGAATACTTCCGAATTTCTTTGAAATCTACTGAATTCAATGACGTTTAGAAATATAAATATATTTCTTATAGCGGATTCGACTAAAACTGAATATGAAGAAAGTATATGAAAATCCATAAGGAGCAATTTTTTTCTTCTAGTCGAATAAGCCTCAAATTCAGAGATATCAGTGTTTAAATATGCAGGTTAGAAAGCTCATCTTAAGTCACCCAAGTATAAATATTCAAATCTTGATATCTTTGAAAGCAAGTCCCACAAATATGCACCTGAAGGATTTTAATTTACTTTCTTCTTGTGAAGTTTTAGTTGAATCGACTATACAAAATTTTTTCTTAATTTTTCTGAACTTATTGTAGTGTCTGACTTGAGTCGTGAATAAACTTTAAAAGAAAGATTTTTGCTGCAACCGACTCATCATCCCCTCGATATACGGAAACCATTCCAAATTATATTTCGTTCTTTTGAAGCAAAAATTAAAAATTTTGACATTTCCAAGATTACAGAAATTTGGGGATGTTTTCAACATACTATTTCGTAATTCTGCGACAAAGATTCGATCCAAAAAATCATAACCTTAGAAAAATCTATACGTTGATTATGAAATGGTATTGCTCATCAATTATAGGAAACATTTTTGCTCAATAGGTTTTCCTGAATGCACACCGGAGCAATTTCGATGCGCGAACGCACTTTGCATCCCCTTGGCATTTCAGTGCGATGGTTACAGGGACTGCGATGATGGTTCCGACGAAAAAACTTGCACAGCGATGGTTTGCCCAGGAACAAAATTCATGTGCCCAAAAGGCTCTCCAGGTGGTAAACCAAAATGCATCAACAAATCGCAACTGTGCGATGGAAAACAAGACTGTGAAGATGGAGCTGATGAATTGTCCGCTTGTTGTATGTATTTCCCTGTTGAAATCAATTTTTGAACAATTTTTTAGTTTTTTATGTGATAAGAGTAAACACCCAAAACTCAGAGCAGATGTCTCTACTGCCTGTGGCTCCTAAGGTGCATGTTTTCTATAAGTTTGTTTTGTTCATGGCTTAGGATCTTCAGCCATTAGTGAAAGCTGGTAGATTTGTGGAAAAATAACCAACACTGCGCATGCCCAAACTGTCAGGGAATAGCTGTTTACCATAAATAAAAAGGAATATTAGAAAATCCGAATATTAGGAAATCTGAATATTAGAAAAAAAGATTTTTTCTTCTGATTCATGAATAAAATTGAATTCTCTTACAGCAACGAATCTCTGCGGCGCTCTAGGATGTCAATACAAATGTCAAGCATCTCCAACCGGTGGTGCTTGTTCCTGTCAAGAGGGAAGAGTTCTTGCGAACGATTCGAGAACTTGCATTGGTAACTTATAAGAAAAGTTTTTTTTTATTATTATGTTTAAAGAGGAAGCAATAGAGTTAATAACAATATAAGGGGTTATTCAATTATTACTTAAGCATAATAGGAGGGGGGGGGGGAGTCGAAAAATATATTCTTAGTACTAAAAAAATGTTACAAGAGGAGGGGGTGGGGGGTAAAGAATTGTGAATTACGTAATACTTGAAGGGCCCCAAATAACAGAGTCTAGAATTTGACATATCTTCAGGGTATAAACTTGCAATCTTTACTAGTGAATTAGAATTTTGCAACGGGAAATCGCGCAAGTCGCCAGATTTCAATGCCAAATGTGTAAACTCGAATCCGCTAGCTTTATCAAAAATTCCTCTGATTACCTAATTTTGTTTCCTTTCTTGTTAGACAGAGACGAATGTTCCGAATGGGGGTTCTGCGAGCAGCTTTGCGAAAACACCGACGGTTCCTACATCTGCTCCTGCGTCCCAGGATTCGATCTCGAAGGAAGAAATGCTTGCCGAGCCTCAAAGGGAGGCTTAGCAGTAGAACTGCTCTTGGCTCAGGATCGAGCAATCTGGAGAATGGATAGCCATGGACTAGACCGAAAGTTAGTGGCGAATACAACCGGAGCAAGTGGAGTTGATTTCCTCTACAACCGGAACCTCGTTTACTGGAGCGACACTAAAACTAGGAAGATCCACTCCCAATCATTAAGCGGAAATCAAGCCAATTCAGATGTCGATATCTCTTTACCAGGATCTTGGGTACCAGTTGCGATCGCCGTAGACTGGGTTGGTGACAAACTCTACGTAGTCGACTCGATAGTTCAAAAAATTGACGTTTTTGAATTAGATGGTCATTTCCATGGGATCGCTCTTGGGTCTAACCTAACTAGTCCAGCTGATATTGCTCTTGATCCTACCGTCGGTTTAATGTTCATAGCTGACAGTAAACAAGTTTTAAGAGCAAACATGGACGGTACGAATACGATTTCTATCATCTCAGAAGCTGCCTACAAAGTTTCGGGAGTGACTGCCGATATTTTTGCTAAAAGAATTTATTGGTGCGACTCTTTACTTGATTATATCGAGACTGCTGATTATCTGGGACGGAATAGAGTTATGGTTCTTAGAGGAGCACAAGTTCCAGCCCCGATGAGACTTGCCCTTTTTGAGGAGAGAATTTTTTGGACAGATAGTACGAAACAAGCTTTGATGAGCGTCAATAAAACGGGTGGTGAATCCTCTATCAGCAATATATTTAAGGCAAAAGATGCCAAAGCGGTCAAAGTACTTCATAGCCTCGTTCAACCATCTGTGACGAATCCTTGTGGAATCAATAATGGAGGTTGCCAACATATGTGTATTGTAACTGCAGCTGACCGGGATTCTGGATTAGCATATCGTTGTGCTTGTCACATCGGTTGGAGGCTTTCATTAGATTTGAGGAATTGTAACTTAGTGAGAGAGTTTCTTATGTACTCACAGCAGAGGTTCATCAAAGGAAGAGTTCTCGATCCAGTGATGGAAGGTTTCAGTGACGCGATTCTACCAGTTGTTTCCAGAAGAGCTAGATTCGTCGGTTTGGACTTTGATGCTCGTGATCAGTATATTTATTACAGTGATGTGCTTCAAGACGTGATCTACAGAGTCCGTCAAAATGGCACGGGTCGTGAAATTGTCCTTGCTTCACAAAACGAGGGAGTCGAAGGATTAGCGGTCGATTGGGCCTCAAAAAATTTGTACTATATCGACTCTCGGAAAGGAACTCTAAATGTCCTTAGTACTCGGAACGTTACCTATCGAAGGACACTATTAAAGAACCTAAAAAGACCCAGAGCGATTGTCATCCACCCTAATCAGGGCTTTATCTTCTTCTCGGAATGGGACCGCCCCGCAAATATTAGCCGAGCTCGAGCCGATGGATCGAACTTGATCGTCTTCAAGAATCTGACTCTTGGATGGCCGAATGGACTCGCGATCGACTTCAGCAAAGATAGGCTCTACTGGTGCGACGCCTTGCTCGATCATGTTCAGCACTCGAATTTGGAAGGTACTGACGTCAGAACTGTTAACTCAAGGCTCATTAGGCATCCCTTCTCAATCGCAATTTACGAACAGTGGATGTACATCACTGACTGGAGACTAGATGCCATCATACGTCTTCACAAGGAAACTGGAGAACAAGAAGCGATTCTTGTTCGTGAGCCAGATACAAATCGGTTGTACGGAGTTAAGGTCTATAGTCCTACTATTCAGATGCCGCACACGGATCACCCTTGCACGATAAACAACGGCGAATGCGAGAAACTCTGCTTCGCTGTTCCACGCAACAGTACTACTAGGTTTTCACCTATTAGACTCACAAGAGTTTGTGGATGTCCTTATGGGGAGAAGCTTCGTGATGACGAGACTACTTGTATGGAAGACCAGGAAGCTGAACCCCCAGTGAAGGCTTGTCCGAATGCCTGGGACTTCACCTGCGCCAATCAACGATGTGTCCCCCAGTCTTGGGTTTGCGACGGAGATGACGATTGTCTCGATAACAGTGACGAAAATCAAAACTGCACAAAGCCGACTTGTGGTGCCAATGAATTTCAGTGTAAATCTGGCAGGTGTGTTCCCTCCAGTTTCAGATGTGATTCCGAGAACGATTGTGGAGATTACAGCGATGAAGCAGGTTGTCCTAATGTCACTTGCAGTTCTAGTCAGTTCGCTTGTAGCAACAATCGATGCATACCCGCAACTTGGAAATGTGACTCTGAGAACGACTGTGGCGATAGCTCTGATGAGGGTGATTTCTGCGCAGCTAAAACATGCTCTTATTTCCAATTTACATGTCCACGTTCAGGGCACTGTATTCCACAATCTTGGGTTTGCGACGGTGACAACGATTGCTTCGATCAGCAGGACGAAATGGACTGTCCACCAGTTAATTGTCTTAGCACGCAGTTTACTTGTGCAGATCAAAAGATGTGTGTCCTCGAATCCTACAAATGTGATGGAATCTCTGACTGCAATGATGGGAGCGATGAAGTTGGCTGTCCATCTTTGGCACCTGATCAGTGCAACACCGAAAAGCAATTCCAGTGCGCGAGTTCCGGAATTTGCATACCCAAAAGCTGGTACTGCGATGGGACTGCGGACTGTCATGACAAATCAGATGAGCCTGAGAACTGCGGCCAGGTGAACTGTCACCCTGGTTTCTTCAAGTGCAACAACAACAAGTGTGTCTTTAAAGCGTACGTATGTGATGGAAAGGACGATTGTGGTGATGGGTCTGATGAAGACACTAAATTGCACGCTTGCAAAGCGCCGGAATTCAAGTGTGAATCGACGCAGTGGAAGTGTCCCAACGTTACAAATCGATGCATTAATGTCACGAATGTCTGTGATGGTAAACCGGACTGTCCAGGTGGGGGGGACGAGGGCATTGGTTGCGAACTTGCTGAATGCAAACACCAGGGAGGCCTTTGCACTAACGGTTGTTTACAAACGCCTTTTGGTGCTCAGTGCACTTGTCCGCCAGGAGAGGATCTCAGCACCGATGGTTTTACTTGCCAGGATGTGAACGAATGTGATCCACCTGGACGATGTTCTCAAGTCTGCATCAACACAAAGAGCAGTTATCATTGCAACTGTGTCGACGGTTACATCCTTGAAAAGGACAAACACACATGCAAGGCTTTCAATCACAGCCAGGCTTTTCTTATCATTTCAAATCGACACACGATTCTTGTTGCCGACTTGCAAGATCAGGCACTGGAAAGAGTTCCAATCAATGTGGAAAACGTGGTAGCAACTTCAAGCAACATGCACACTGGCACGATCTTCTGGTCCGATATGAAGCTGAAGAAGATCTCAAGGTTGGACAAAAGCAGCGATCCTCAGGATGTGATATCTACTGGATTGGATCTTGTTGAAGGTTTGGCCTATGATTGGATCGGGCAAAATCTTTACTGGTTGGACTCAAAACTGAATACAATCGAAGTTGCCAAGGAAACTGGAGCAAATAGATTAGTCCTAGTTAAGGAGAACATAACACAGCCTCGAGGAATGTGTCTCGACCCAAGTCCAGGTGCTCGCTGGCTTTTCTGGACCGATTGGGGCGAGAATCCCAGAATCGAGAGAATCGGTATGGATGGTACAAACAGATCGACAATTATCAACACTAAAATCTACTGGCCGAATGGTCTAGCTCTGGATATCGCTAACAAAAGAGTCTACTTCGCGGATAGCAAACTTGACTTCATCGACAGTTGTCTCTATGACGGAACTGGAAGAATTCAGGTTTTAGCTGACTCTCATTATTTGCTCCATCCTCACTCTCTCACTCTTTTTGAGGACACGATGTACTGGACTGATAGGCAACTGAACCGAGTTCTCTCCGCTAACAAATTCCATGGATCAAATCAAACCGTTGTCTCACATCTCATCTCCCAACCACTGTCGATCCACGTTCACCATCCGGTCCTTCAACCAATCACACCAAATCCTTGCGCGAATGCCTCATGCTCTCATCTTTGCCTTCTTTCGCCGAGTGCAACAAACGGTTACAATTGCAAGTGCCAAGTAGGATTCAAATTATTGAGTGATGGTCGTTGCATCGAAGAGGAAAATGCCTACTTGATGGTCCTTCGAGGATCGCAAATCATTGACGTGTCACTTTTGCCTGGAGATACTAAGACTGGATACATCACTCCAGTTGTTGGAGTTGAAGGTGGTAGAGTCATTGACTACGACAGAACTGACCACATCATCTACTGGCTGCAAGCAAAAGAAGGAGATGAGGAAAACGGTACCATATACACTATTCCATATGGAGGTGGAAACAAGACTGAGTTTCCGAACGCGAACGGTGATAGTGGAATTGTTGGATCTCCATCAACCCTGGCCTTTGACTGGCTTGGAAGGAATCTCTTCATTGGCAACAAGTTTGCTTCCAACATCGAGGCTATCAAGGTAGATGGAAAAATAAGATATAGGTCGATTGTTCTCGCTAATGATGGAACGGCAGTGAGTGTTGCTCGACCAAGATCAATGTGCGTTGATCCTCTCGAAGGACATGTCTTCTGGATTGACGAGGGAGGTTTTGGCGTCCCGGCGAAAATCGGTAGAGTCAATATGGATGGTACAAATCCTCTTACGCTTGTGCCAGACCTTTATGGTGCCGAGGCAATCACCTTAGACATACCAAGTAAAACCGTTTACTTCAGTACCTCTCAGACTGTCCAGTCGATGACAACTGATGGTAAGAACGTCCAAATAATTCTTTCATCTGATAACAATATCGCATTGCCAAAGGCTCTAGCCGTCCACGAGAACAAACTTTACTATCTGGATCCAAAGTACGAGAAGATAGAGAGGGTGAACTTACCGAAGGGTGATAATGCAACAATAATAATACATAACGATGCTGACTTGAAGACGCTAACTATCTACAAGAAACGAGCCATCGGTTCTCACTCTTGTCTCGTGAATAATGGAGGCTGCGATCAAATTTGTCTGCCCTCTGCTGGTGGAACAAGAGTCTGCGCCTGTGGTATGGAATACCGCAAAGTTGGAGAAACCAGATGTGAATCTTTCAAAACTTTCGCGGTCGTTACTCAACTCGATTTGGCTAGAGGTTATAGTTTAAAGGACTCTAAAGAGGCGATGGTTCCAATTTCGGGAGTGGGTCATCATATTCTTCATGTGGATGTGTACTGTGCACAGAACTGGATCTACTGGGTCGAGTTCAATAGAGGATACTGGAACGGTATCTTCCGAGTGAGACCCAACGGCACTGAACTGGAGCAGATCGTAAAGACTGGAATCGGATCAAATGGTATTAGAGGCTTGACGATAGATTGGATTGCTGGTAATCTTTATTTTGCTAATGTTTTTCCGCATGACAACTACGTCGAGGTCTGTCGGCTAGATGGAAGTAACAGAAAGGTTTTAGTTAAGACAACGACAGATGCACCGAGAGAACTTGCGGTCAATCCAATCAAAAGAGTACTCTACTGGATTGACTATGGACAATATCCAAGAATAGGAAAGGCTAACTTGGACGGTAGCAATTGGACAACTCTAGTTACAAGTGGCATCAGCACTCCTCGTGACTTGACGATCGATATAGCGACGCATGATGTCTACTGGGTTGACTCAAAGCTCGACATGATACAAAAGATTTCCTACACTGGTGGTAATCGAATGGTCATTCGAAATAATTTGCCAAATCCAATGGGAGTTGCGATTTTTGGTCCAGATATGTATTGGGTAGATCGCAATCTAGCAACTGTCTTCAAGGCGAGCAAGCTCCCAGGAAACATAACCAGGCCAATCTCAGTTAGAACGAATCTGCCTAAATTGAGGGATATCGCCATCTTTGACCAAAGCTCTCAGCCGATGGATGAGAGCAATCCCTGTTCTCGAAGTCCTAATGGTTGCGAACAGTTGTGTTTTGCGCTTCCACGTGAAAGTTCGACACAAGTAAAGTGCGATTGTGCGACGGGAAAACTAGCCTCTGATGGCAAGCGGTGTGAGAACGTTGACGAGTTCATTGTCTTTGCTACAAGAACTGAAATCCGGGCGATTAACCTAGATCCTAAATCGACAAGTTTACCTTTCAAACCCATCGGAAACTTGACAAATGTTGTGGGCATTGATTTTGACTATCAAGATAAGAAATTGCTCTTTACTCAAATTAGACCCTGGGCAATGATTGCCTGGCTTAATTCGGAAGATCCCTCGTCAATGAAGCCTGAAAAAATTATCAACAAAGGCATCAATCCAGAGGGTATTTCATATGACTGGACCCAGAAGAAAGTCTACTGGACGGACTCTTCCAACAACAGCATCTATGCTATGAATATTGATGGTAAGGATCTAGTAATGATCGCTAAAGTTGACAGACCACGAGCTATCGTTGTAGATCCTTGCAACGGTTCTCTCTACTTCACCGACTGGGGCCGCTTCGGCACCTCTGGTAAGATCTTCAGAACCACTATGGCCGGTTCTCTGAAGAAGGCCATCATCGACAAAGAGCTTTCTCAACCAAGCGGTCTTGCTATTGATTATGAAGAGCGCATGCTCTACTGGACTGACGCAGTTCTAGAGAAGATCGAGAGATCAGATCTCAACGGGAATAACAGACAAGTTCTTCTTGGAGCAACAATTTATCCATTTGCGATCACAGTCTTCCGGGAGCACATTTACTGGACAGATCTACAACTGAGAGGAGTCTATCGAGCAGAAAAGAATACAGGATCTGACAAAGTGGAATTAGTAAAACGACTCGAGGACTCCCCAAGAGATATTCATATCTACTCCACAGCAAGGCAACAGTGCAAGGTGAATCCTTGCAATATCAACAACGGAGGGTGCGATCAATCCTGCCACCCTGGGCAAAATGGACGGAGCGAATGCAAATGCGATGACAACAGCAGACTTGTTAACGAGGACAGAATGTGCGTATCTAAGAATGTTACTTGCGACGGCAACAAATTCGCCTGCAGAAATGGAAGATGCATCTCTCGAATGTGGGCTTGCGATGGTGATAATGACTGTGGAGATGGCTCTGATGAAGACACTAATTACTGTTCTTACCACTCCTGCAGCCCGAATGAGTTCCGTTGCAACAATGGCCGCTGCATCTTCAAATCGTGGAAGTGTGACCACGAAAATGACTGTCGCGATGGCAGTGACGAGGAAGGTTGTACTTATCCACCTTGCGCAGCTGGAGAATTCACCTGCGCCAATTATCGTTGCATCCCACAATCACAGGTGTGTAATGGTGTCAATGACTGCAAAGACAACGTCACTTCTGACGAAACACACGAACGCTGTCCCCGGAACACGACCTGTCCTCCTAATCATCTAAAGTGTAACAAGACCAACATTTGTGTGGAGCCGTATTGGCTCTGCGACGGAGACAACGATTGCGGGGACAACAGCGATGAGAATCCTTTACACTGCGCTCAAAGAACTTGTCCACAAAATAGTTTTCGTTGTCCGAATCACAGATGCATCCCTGCTACTTGGTATTGTGACGGAGATGACGATTGTCTCGACGGCAGCGACGAGCCGCCAGGATACTGTCAATCTGAAGGCAGAACCTGTTTTGGTGATCTTTTTACCTGCGACAACGGAAACTGCATTCCTAGGATTTACATCTGTGATGGTGACAATGATTGTCTTGACAATTCTGACGAGGACGAAAGGCATCAGTGCAATGACAGGAAGTGTGATGAAGAGAATGAATTCACTTGCTCAGCTAATAAACTTTGGAATCGGGCACAGTGTATTCCTAAGAAGTGGCTCTGCGATGGCGATCCAGACTGTGTGGATGGCGCTGATGAAAATGTGACTATGCACCATTGTCCCGAACCCACACCTTGTTCAGAAAACCAATTTACCTGCATGAACGGCAGGTGTCTCAACCGTAGTTGGCTCTGCGATCATGACAATGATTGTGGAGATGGTAGCGACGAAGGCAAGTTTTGTAATTCCAGATACAAGAACTGCTCTGAAACTGAATTTACTTGTCAAAACTTCAAGTGCATCAGGAAGCAATTCCACTGTGACGGACAAGATGACTGTGGGGACTATTCGGATGAAGTGAACTGTCCTTCGAAGAAGAAGAACACCACCTGTCCCAATCCGGGTGAATTCATGTGTGCAAATGGAGTCTGTATCGATCAACAATTGGTTTGTAACAAAGAACCAGACTGTGCTGATGAGAGTGACGAACCACTTCACTGCAATGTTGATGAATGCGCTCAAGTCGAAATGAATCAATGTGGACACAGATGTGTCGATACTCCAACGAGTTTCTACTGTGAATGTAATCCGGGATACAAGCTCTTGGATGATGGAAAAGCCTGCGCAGATATCGACGAATGTATCGAAACTCCTCAAGTTTGCAGTCAGCAGTGTGAAAACACACCTGGGAACTTCTACTGTAAATGCAATGAGAAATACTATGAAAGAGCGGCTGATGAACACACTTGCAAGAGGAGAGACAAAGTTCCGCCTTGGGTTATCTTTACGAACAAGTACTACATCAGGAACATGTCGACAGATGCTTCTAAATATGCACTGATGCATCAAGATCTTGTGAATGTTGTCGCTTTGGATGCAGATTATTCTGAGGAGATGTTATACTTCTGCGATGTGACAGCTAAAACCATTTATAGAGCACCAATCGCAGGTGGAGAAAAACAGGCAATTATCCGCCATGATAGTCTTGGTTTGGAGGGAATCGCGATTGATTGGATAGGAAGAAAGCTTTACTGGTTAGACAGACATGCTAAACATCTCGAAGTTGCTGAACTGGATGGAACGAATAGAAAGACTTTGATGGCCGGAATTGCTGATCCGAGAGCGATTGTTGTTCATCCTGGAACTGGACATTTGTACTTTACGTCCTGGCATCTTCAGGCTTACATCGGAAAGATGGGAATGGATGGTAGCAACTTTACGCAGATTCTTAACTGGGAAGATGATATCGCCTGGCCAAATGCTCTCACAATTGACTACTTTACTGACAAGATTTTCTGGGCGGATGCGCATCTGGATTACATCGCGTTTGCGGATTTGGAAGGACACCATCGACGAATCGTTCTTTCTGGGGCTAAAGTTCCACACGTTTTTGCGATGACGGTCTTTGATGATCATATTTACTGGACCGATTGGAATCTTAAGGCTATCAGCAAGGCGGAGAAGTTCTCTGGGGATCATATTACGCTCTTGAGTAACACAACTCATCGACCTTATGATATTCATATCTATCATCCTTTGAGGCAACTTCCTTATAATAATCCGTGCTCACAGAATAATGGAGGTTGTTCCCATTTATGTTTGATTTCTCCACAAGCTAGCACGTACTTATTGGAGGGCTATGGGCAACCTGGAATGACTTCTTTCAAATGCATGTGTCCCAATCAGTTCATTTTGGATAAGGACCAGAAGAACTGTATTGCTAATTGTACTGCTGGACAGCATCGATGTGGTCCTCCTGATGAGAAATGCGTTCCTTGGTACTACAAGTAAGTTTAGAAAGAGAAGGAAGTTAGTTTTGAACATGTCTTTAATTCTAATTTTATTATTATAGATGCGATGGTGAGAAAGATTGCAAGGATGGTTCAGACGAGGATAACTGCCCTGCCAGAACTTGTAGAGCAGGAGTCTTTCAATGTAAAAATGGTAACTGCACACCAAGTCTCACAATTTGCGATGGTACTGATGACTGTGAAGACAATAGCGATGAAGCAAACTGTTCACACGAGTGTCCTGCCTTAGAGTTTAAGTGCAAATCCAACGGACGCTGCATTCATGATTCCTGGAAGTGCGATGGAGATGCTGACTGTAAAGATGGAAGTGATGAAGATCCGAGTATATGCCGTAAGTTGATGAACAAATTTCACCTGAAGCATCCTGTCAGCACTATCTAAATTTGCTTTTATCTTCCAGATAACCGAACTTGTGACCCTAATACAGAGTTCGCATGCAAGAATGGCAAATGCATTCCAAAACTGTGGATGTGTGACTACGATAATGACTGCGGAGACGACAGTGATGAGCCAGCCTATATGTGTCGACAACGGAATTGCACGACAGGTTGGCAGCGTTGTCCTGGACAATCGAACTATCGATGCATTCCAAAATGGCTGTTTTGTGATGGCAAAGATGACTGTCGGGACAATTCTGATGAAAAACCAGAAAATTGTCCCGTATGCGATCTTACGACTGATTTCAAGTGCGCCAACAACCGATGTGTGCCTAAGCAGTGGTTGTGTGACTTTGCTGATGATTGTGGAGATGGTAGTGATGAGGCAGAAACTATTTGCAAAGACAAGTACAGAAATTGTTCAGAATCGGAGTTCCAGTGTGCGAATGGCAAGTGCATCGCTTCTAGATGGCGTTGTGACCTTGAAGATGACTGCGGAGATTCGAGTGATGAACTAAATTGTGAGACACACAAGTGCAAGGTGGGTCCGATTAGAACGATTTTTGTTCTTGAATGTCAAGACGAAAGCTTGATTTTCACGTTTTCTTGTCTTGATTCGCTTGAATGTATCACTAGACTGGATAAGGCGGGGATTGATGGTATGGGATGGGTTTGATGAGGTGGTTCCAGAGGAGATTGGGCGCTGATGGTCAGGAAAATTATAAAGGACATGTTTTGGGAAAGGTTGGCAGTGATTCTTGAAATTCTTAGGGACAGCTCTTGAAAGTTTGGAATGGCGGTGGTGAGTTTGGAATATTCTTAGGATTGTGGTTTTTGCAATACCAAGTGAGAAGTTCAGGAGGTCAGGGAGATCAGTGGGCATTCTTAACAGTGGAAAAGTATTGAATGCTAGGAAGTGTCGCGTCATTTTCGGAAATCCTTGGGAAGAATGGTTGTGAACTGAAGAAAGCGTTGGTGACTATAAAAACGTCTCAGGGCAAGTTTTGAGAAATGAAATTATGACAGTGATTTTTTTAATGCATAGACGGAGTGGTGTTGAATAGAATGAGGCAGAATGTAAATGAACAGGTTGTGTAGGCCACATGGAGTTGGATAGGGAGGTTCTTGATTGGGTAGAGCTAAATGGGGTTCGATAGGTTTAAACGGGGTCGATTGGTCTCACAATGCCTGGATAGGGTTGTGTTGGATGCAGTAGTTCAGGATGGAGTTAGATATGATGATGATATTTTGGGTGGGGCTAGATAGGATTAGATGAAGTTGGATGGAGAGGTTTCGGATTGAGTAGGGCTGGATCCGTTATATGAGGTAGAGTGTGATGGAGCTGGATGGTGTTCCAGAAGACAAGTTTTTTCAGAGACGAGAAGGGTATCGATAGTTCTAAACATTTCTGAGGACATGTTTTTCGAGTTGAAAAGTGGGTCGATTGGCATAAAAATTCCATAAGGACTAGTTCTGAGAACTTTAAAAAACTGCGGAGGTTTTAAACTGCCCAGATGGGGTGGTGTTGGATAGGGTTAAATAGTATTAAATGGAAAGGAGTGGGACTGTATGGAGTTTTTCTTTAAGTAAGGGCTGTATAGTGTTCGATAGAGTAGGTTAGGATTAAATGGTTTTCAATGAGACGAGTTTGAAGGGGTGAAAGGGCAACGTTGGTTCCTCAAATGCCCAGGACAGGGTCATGTTGAATGAGGTGGGATGGAGCAAAATGTTTTGTATGTGAGCTGGAGCTAAATTATTTTGGCTGGAGTAGAGTAGATAGGTAGGGTGGATGATGTTGGGTAGGGGTAGATAGGGGTGGGGCTGGATTCTAAAGTATAGGGCGGCTTTGATAGGTGTGGCTGGAGTGGGGTAGGTGGAAGTGAGGTGTGAGGATACAACATAACAAACTCCCCCATAATCTAAACTCCTTCTTATAATTCATTCATTCATTTCCATTTGAATAATATACTTGTCTTCCTTCATAGAACGACACTTATCAATGCAAGAGCGGTCACTGCATCTCAGGTCATCTTCGATGCGATGGTACCAGAGACTGTAAAGATCTCAGCGACGAAATTGGATGTCCTCCAAAATATCCGGGAGGAAAATACTGTCCCCAGACTCACTTCCAATGTGACAACAACTTCTGCGTTTCTCTTCAGGACAGATGTGATGGATCTGACGACTGTGGTGACGGTTCAGATGAAAATATAGCAATGTGTGGTAAGTTTTCTTTCCTTTTAATAATAATAAAGATGATGAATGAAAAGATGATGATCTAAAGGGTTTCATTATAGAGAAGGCATTCATTGAATTTTTTCGGTTTTTAGCGAACCTGCCCTGCGATCCTCTTAGAAGATTCCGTTGTGCCAATCATAAATGCATTCCAAAGTTCCAAGTTTGCGACCAAATCGATAATTGTGGAGATGGTTCTGATGAGAATAATATGACGATGTGTGCAACTAGAATCAAGCTTTGCGATCCAATCAATGAATATCTTTGTGCAAACAAGAATTGTATCAGCAGACTCCAAGTTTGTGATCACACAGACCACTGTGGAGACTTTTCTGATGAATTAGGATGCCGTAAGTTTTCTCATTCACGTTATATTTGTAAATGAAGTATTCTTTTGATTCGGCGAGGAAGGAGGATTAATGCAGAAAACTTCTCCAGTTTATCAACGCATTTATAACATAATTATGTTCTTTTAGATCTGAACAAGTACTGCACTGACCACGACAGAGGCGGCTGTTCCCATTATTGTCAAAATATCACCGACAACCGATACATCTGCGCCTGCTATCCAGGATACATTATATCTAAAATAAACAATAAACAATGTGAAGACATTAACGAATGCACTGAGGGAACGCATCATTGCTCACAACTGTGTATGAATCTTAAAGGAAATTTCTCTTGTTCGTGTCGCCAAGGCTTCAGGCTTTCTGATAACCTAAGCGGAGTTTGCAGAGCTGAAGATGATGATGCACTTGTAATGTACGCAACTGGATCTGAAATTAGAGCATTTGATGTTCACCAACGAGTCGAAATGCCTGTGATCGGCTACGAAAATAGAATACTCGCTATCGACTTTGATCCGCGGATGGAATACGTATATTGGATCGATTCTCATGATAAAAGGATTAAACGCTCCTTCATGATCAATGCCAAGAACGGAGAAGCGAAGATAGGATTTGCTCAAGACCTCAATATCCAGTGTATGTGATTAGAAATTCAAATTCCATTTTATTATTCTATGCGTTTATGTCTTGTGCTAACTAATAATGCATACATTTCAATTTTCTACTTTCAGCATCCAACTATCAACCTTCTAGTGTCGCAGTCGACTGGGTTACTGAAAATCTATACTGGACTGAAGTGGCCGAAGGTATCGAGAGCTTAACCGGCAGAGTAGTTGTTGCCAAATCTGATGGAAGATATCGACGCAGCATTGCCATAGTCGAAGAGCCAGCTGCAATAGCTGTTGATCCGCAACTAGGAATTCTTGTTTGGTCGGACGTTGGATCTATTCCAAAGATAGAGAGTGCTTGGATGGACGGCAGTAAGAGGAGAGTCTTGGTCGGAGAAAAACTTGGGAGACCTTCTGCACTTGCCATCGATTACTCGATGGACCACACTCTATATTGGGCAGACAGCAAACTAAATCTGATTGAATCGATACGATTGGACGGTACCAACCGAAAAGTCATTCTTCATGGAGACGCTCTGAAGCACCCGATGTCTCTTGATGTCTTCGAAAATGTTTTATACTGGACGACGAGGTCCACCGGAGAGTTAATCAGACAAGATAAATTCGGAAGAGGTGTTCCCCAGACAGTGAAATCAGGCATGGAGACCACTGGTGGCGTAAAGATTTATCATCAGCTGAGGTATAATACCTCGTTGATCGATCCTTGCCGATCTAGTGAATGCACTCATCTTTGTGTTGCCGTTCATGGAGGATACAGGTGTTTGTGTCCAGAGAGCTCTCGGACGAGACAACCGCATGCGAGCCAAATGCGCTGCGATGCTACGGAGGAAAGACCAAAACCTGCACCAAGAATATGCCCCTGTCAGAATGGAGGTTTCTGCATGCAGAATGCTGACAATGAACTTACTTGTGAGTGTCAAGAGTATTTTGAGGGTGAGCACTGTGAGATTCTTCCTGCAGTGACTCGGTCGGGAAGTTCAACGGCTGCTATTGTGATTCCAATCGTTGTCTCTATTCTGGTGTTGCTTGGTGCTGCTGCCGTTATTTTGGTTCTTAAGAAACGGCCATTGTAAGTATCCAAACCTCCATTGCGAAAGTTATGGGTCAATTAATGATATTATAACATCTATGCTCTTACATCTTTTGTTGCTCATGAAAATTGAATTTCTTTTCTTCTTTAGTGGCAAACCAGGTGGTCTTGGAAGTTTAACCGGTGCTCAAAGTGTCTCTTTTAGACAAGGCAGCAATGTCGAGTTTGGCGGGTCTTCAACTGATCGAATGGTAAGTTATTTAACTAGTATTATTGATATTCCCTCCAAAGGTGTTAACGGATCACTGGATCTCATTGTAAGCGTTTTTCTCAAGCGTTAGTCTTCCGCTTTCTTCTCGAAAATATTGTAGATCACCCCCAAACCACACCTTGGAAGGCAAGAACAAAGAGATACGATTTTCATGGTTCGTCCATTTTAATTTAACCGACTTTCGTAAACGCTGGAAAAATGTGGTGAAATTTTTTTATACCGGAACTGAGACTGTCACATATTTCGGCAATTGGCGAACAATGCCTATTTTCTAATCGCAGGGGGATACTCCTAAAGAGATTTCTATGATACCTGAGCTCCAGCTGGAGTAAGCTACCTCATGCACTTTGTTGCTGTTTAGACCATACCTCCGCTAGATTTATTTTTTTCCTAACATGTTTAGATGACAGTCTATCACGCAATGTCAAGAGGTACCCCTTTTCCACTCCTAGTAACTTCTAGCTCTGGAAAGGTTTTTTACACTATGAGAGACTCATGGCAGCTTTGGTCTAGCTATTCTAAAACGTCGGATCGCGCGAAACTCGATAATGAATTCTAAGATCAGGGAGGAGAAGCGTTCGGAACTGTTGGAACACGAGGGTGTTATCAGAATCTGATAAAAAAATTTCCAGCGAATGCCGTAAGTTCTTCAGCAGATATTTTGAAGCCACTGCCAGCTGGATTAAGCTACCTTATGCACTTCGTTGCTGTCCAGACCATACCTTCGCTAGATTTATTTTCTTCCAAACATGTTTAGACGATAGTCTATCACATAATGTCAAGAGGTATCCCTTCCATGGCAGCCTTGGTCTAGCTATTCTAAAACGTCGGATCGCGCAAAACTCGATAAAGAGTTCATAGATTAGGAAAGAGAAGCGTTCAAGCTCGTCGCTAACTGAAGTATAAACATGGACTTCTTCCTATCCGCCACATTCGCTGCATTAAAAAGATTATGCCGCAATCAAACTTTTCTAATTAAGTAATAACACCTGAGTCGTTCATTTTTGCTCAAAAAGAAAGAGTGCTAGAGAGTGAATAAATGTATCCTCAATATAGTACCGACGGTTGTTTATGAATACGGTACAACAACCTAATAAAATCAGTTGCGGACAAAGGCCCAAAGCTGGAACCGGAGGAAAAACTTCAGAGACAATGCATGTACGACCGTGCTAAAAGTTGCGTGGCACCAATGTTCCGTAAAGTGTCTCTGTGTCATAAGATATGAGTTCGTTCCCTACAGTATTAGGACCTCACCATCGCTTAGAAGCTGTTTGAAGAACTAAGGGGCATACTTAAAGAATAGAAGCCTCTTGCAAGACAAAAAAGTACATCATGGTCATGCCAATCAGGAATGGACTAGGTAAAATATGGAAAAAGACAGCGAGGGTAGTCAGTCGGTAAACCAAACGCTAAGGCATCTCTTGCACCGTTTCGCAGGAAAAGGGCAAGAGAGACTACCATAAGCCTCGGAGACTACTGCATCCTAACCATCTGCGAAGGAACTGAAAACTCGAGATGATGGAGCAGGACTATCCAATACCAGAAGCGAAGAAATAATCGAGAAATCTGCAACAAAACCTTGGTACAAAAACGAGAACCTGAGATGCGCGCTTACCTAAACGGTTCCTAATTAACCGTCTTATCCGCGGCTACGTCGAGTTGCTCAAGAACTTGAGAATTTAAACCTCAGGGAAGGAAAAAATTGAAACGTTTGTATTGAAGTGGGAGTTGAAGCAGGCAGTGGATTGGAGTTAACCTCTGCCATCTGGGAGGCTATTGGGGTGGAGGGGAACGTGCTTTTTTTGTTTCTTATTTCAGCAGAGAACAGGACGTTTCTCAGTCTAACTAAGATCAAATGATCTTTTATAGTTCGAATTTATAGATTGAATGGTTATATTGTATATTTATTTTGTTGTTGTTTTCGATACAGTGTACTGAAATAACACTTGTCACTATTGATTTTTCAGGAACCCCTCGATGTGGAGTACAACCTTAATGAAGTAAGCACGAAAAATAGAGACTTTAGTAATCCAATGTATGACGCAGTAAATCTTGAAACTGGGACCACTAATGGAACTGGCAGCGGAATTTACGAAGTCCCTGCGGAAATGAAACCCTCCAGTATACAACACAAAGAACCTCCTCAACTTCATTTTAAGAGGCGAGAATTAGATCCAACACCTATCGACTCGGGGAAAGACACCCAACAATTAGTTGAAGAAGACAAATCCGAGTGCTAGGTTTCTCGAAAATGCTTCGATCTTGAATTTGCCGCGAGTACTAAATCTCAATACTCGAACTCTAGTGGTCAAGTTGATCAATTCCGACAAGCAAATGTGATTGTATTCGCTTTTAATTGAGTTTTAGCGCAAGGAGTGAACGTTTAGGTAAGTTTTTATACAGACGATTTGAAGTAGTGTTTCTTCGGATTTTAGAGACGGCAAAGAGTTTTATCAATGACCGAAATATTTCTAGAACTCGGACAAATCTGTGGGTTTAAATGTTCGAAGATAAATTATATTTTACTAAAAACTTTTTGAAATATTAGATTGGAAATCGATAATAATATATGGAGTCAGATTTGTCTGAGGACTATTATTATCAGAAAAGTGAGCCGTTGATGTAAAGAAAAAGTTCGAAATCTAACTGCAATAGGCAGGTGTGTCATTTTCTTAGGTGATTTTTTTAAGCCTTGTAAATATAATTGCTATATAATAAATTCATATTATCCGTGTACCATAGAAAAGCAACATTCCATTTACACTCTTGATGGTGTATAGTGGTAGCGCGCGATGACTTTATTAAGTACGAAATATGTAAATGTATGTATAAACGCGTGTACGTTTATTCGCATTGGACCAATAGGCTGTATTTTTGAACAAGTATTTTTGTATGAAAGAAAATTAAGAGTTTTATACTAAAAGTGGCCAATCAGGAACTGACTAGGCATTATTTTTTTTAACGGTGAATGGACCTCGCGAATTGAGATTTGTTAATCATTTATGATAAATGTTATTATATTGAACGATTGACGTTATATAAATAAATATTTTTAATAAGAACGCTCAGAATGTTTGATCGGCCACGTAATGTAAAGATTACTGTATATTTATATTAAGCACCTCGGCGTATTGTTCTTCGAAAAATCCTCTCCAATACTTGGGTATTTAAAGAAGCTGTTTGAGGAGCAACTGAAAAATATCATTAATATGATTCATACACCAATCCTTTCCAGATTTAGTAGTTTATCATAAGTAAATTTTCTTTTGGAACGAGAACGGTACGCTGTAGTGTCTTATGCACAAATAATTATAAATACACGTATACATATATATATAAATAAATGAAAAAATATATATTTCTTGTTGCAATTGACTTCGATCTAATATAATTATATCAGTATTTTGTGTATTTTTATCGAGTTGACAAAATAATTGTTAATATATTGTGCAAATATCAAACTGATACCGTCCAACAATAAACTTTAAGGATAAAAACACGATTATAAGACATGTGTATATATACATATCTATATATATACATATTATACGTATCACTGAAAAAATAGAGTGTACATTCAGACATAATAAGAGAGTTCCAGATATTTGTTTCTAAAACGATCGCGTTTTACGCCTTGGAGTGTACAATAAAACTTATTTATGACTGAACTCCTTCGACTGTTTTTTTTTCTTGATTTGTAATGTTAAAAATTGATTCAGTCAGAGTTTACCATTTATGAGAGAATCAGCTCATTGTTAGGAATATTATCAACTTTTTACGGTCAGGTACTGAAATAGGGTCTTCTGCAATACAAACTTGAATATGTGCAGCAGTTTTCTATAAAAGTTATGGCTGTACACATGACACAAAAAAAAATCTGACGTGGGGTTTCATGCGCATTGTAAGGAAAATCTGTGGTCAATTTTCGAATCATCCAATTCGTACAATTTCATCTCTATCAGCAAAAACTTAGCACGTACCATTTTTGTCTCATGAAGACTGGTCTGCAATTAGATTAAATTGCAGTAACAAAAAAAAAAACAGGGAGGACGTCTATTTTATTAGCAACTAAATGGACTGCCTCTCCTATGCAGCCTATCAATTTTTGAATTTGAGGAATGATCGTAAAGGTACCTCTTCTTCTACTTTTCACTCTTGCCCCTCCCCCCTCCTCCTCTCAAGACAGATTTTCTGTAAACCCCTGCAAAGATTCCAAGAGGAATGATTACACTTACAAATTAGAAAAAAAAATTCACAGTAAATCCTGAAATATCGAAAGTGCTGCAGGTCAATACAAACTTTCTTTTAATATCATAATTATCCATTCTTGTGAATAAAAAATCTACTATCCGAACTTCAGAACTTAGCTTACCAAATCTGGACCATTTTAATTGAATAATTACCAGCCTGCTGAAAATCACTTTGACCTCATTTCCAGATGGAAAAGATTTTCTATCAAATGACTAAGGTTGGGAGGAATTCTCATTGGATGAACTACAAAGTATTGTTGCTCTCTTCTCCAAAAATTTTAAGCTTTGAATGTATGAAATAATAAGAGTGAGCACAAGACCTTTCCGAAATTCTCCCGACTCAAGGTTTTATCTTGTTCAGCCAAATGTTACAGTGATAAGAAGCACAAAAACTCTCGTTTCCCAAATTGTATCTCCTTCAGCGTAGGCTTGACACTTGTACGTGGCAATTTTATCAAACAAAGACTGCCCTGCAATAAGGTTGAATTATTTATTAGCATCAGAAAAAAAACTACATGAATACAAGGAATGGAGTCAAGCACGTCGACCAGTTGGAGTAATTTTTAAGGAGACAGCCTCGGTGGTTAACTTTTTCCGATAAGAATCGAAATACGGTGGAACGATTTCTTTTCACGTAGACCAAACACAACGCCGAAGAGATCATTCAAAAAAATTAGAAATTGGACTCCATGATTTCAGAAATGATGGATCGACTGATAAAAATATCAGAGTTTTTGATAAGGTTCCCAAAATTTTTGATATTTAACCCTAAGAGCCGACAAAAACTGATAAATAGCGAAACAAGTCAGCACGTAAAGGCCGCCGTCTTTTTACACAATTTATTTCCAGGAAGGACGAGGTCTTGAGACAAAGTTGCTGAACCTGAGAACATCATTTGTTAACAGCTTCTATACATGCTACGACTCTATATAATCACAACGCAAACCTATGACTGCACCAAAGTATGAATAACGCCGAACTTGGTTTTCAAGACTATCACATGTACAGGAAAGGTAGATTTCTAAACACAAATATTTTCTAAAAATTATCTAGTGTCCTAATTGCCGTGGAAGTAAAAAACTAGTCAGTTATCAAATAATAATTCCAGAAAACTCTATTGAACAATCTTATGTTGAAATGAGAGTGGCTCGAACCGATTATATATTCGGTCCTGAATATTTCCCCACGTTTCTCTGATCGAAAGTAACGATGAAAATATTGCGTCTTTGAATAATGTGACAGGGCAGTTTCCGCTCGCAGAACTTTTGCATATACAGGCAATTATTATCGATAAGACGTAAGTATTAACGGTGAGGGGGCCATCAGCCAGAGGAACAATAATTCTAGATGCTGTGAAACTATATCTAAAAGCTGTGCGGCATTACTGAATCTCATTCAACTCAATAACATTTTGGTATCAGGGCGATTCTCTAATTTCAGTCTTATAGACGTCCAAATGTCAGTCGATGCTTTAATTAAACGCGAGGCATTTTACCCACCCTTAGAATTACAGTTCGTCCGCTCGATGGATTTTCATTAGTAAATGACGTCTACATATTTTTAGATTTTTCTTATGCCAACTACGAAGAAGATCCTTGAGTATCTCGCGGAAGTCGATTGGTAAAATGAATGAGATTCGAATGATATCAATTGTTGAATTGAAAATTTGTATCATTATATTAATTTTGCAATTGAGAAATATATGTACCATAACTATAAATTATTCCTACTAACATTTTTATTCCACGTGCTCTAATTAGAGTTGAAAAATCTCACTCGGCTGAAGAAGTTAGCCCAGGAAAGATTCAACCAAAGTAGAAATTTTAATAATTATATGAATCAAACACGTCCTGGAGCAAACTCCGAAAGTACAAAGTTTTCGCAGAAATTCCAAAATTGCCTCTCCTCTTCTTCGACCATCGCCTTCAATGAAGTTTCGAGGAATCGGTTTATTTTTCTTCGGTCTATCGATCACATATACTAAAATAATGAAAATGATTTCATTAGCTTAACATTGATTTTCTTTAATGAAGCTTCCGAAGTTCCATCACACGGTGCGGGCCTTCTTCGGGAAAGTTCCTCCCCTAAAATGAAATCATGTGTCATTTGTTGTATATTATTGAGTGAAAGTCGCATTACCCTAAGAACTAATAATTTGTTGTTTGCTACCACCTGTTTTAAATGCGTGGATTCAACATTAAAGAAATTGAACAATGCCATTATAAGACACTTAACAAACATATTGAGTCAAACTCCATTGAAGAACTGTTTTCATGTATGAAACCTCAAAAAATTGAAGAGACTTTGAAAACTTATAGAAGATTACATTTTTGGTTCGAAAAGAACAAATATAATTGCCAGTACAATCTGTCACGTACAAACACAATAGTCAGGGAGCCCAGTGCACTTTTCCATTGTTCATCTTAGCAAGGCTGGTTTTGATCTATATGATAGATTTTATCTTAGTAGTAAGAAAAATGACCTTCAGCTGGTTCGGTAGCGCTGGGTGTGTCAAGGGCAACGGGCCCTTCATGTTAATTTTTTTTGAGAATTTGGTGATTTTAGCAGAGCTGAAATTAACAGATATAGTCAATTGGACAGTACACATTGTAGAAATAACATTCAGCTGACATTTGACTGCTGGATAAACTTTTCAGCTGACCCGAAAGACAATTATATCAGTGCCCGTACACATGCGGTTGAACTGCAATGTCGTGTTTTGTTTATTGCACCTATCAGCAATAAATTGCTATATCAATGATTTTTCCATTCCGTAAAATAAAAAAAAACGATTAACTTGAATCTTGTTTAGGCTATTGTTTTGTGTCGTTTGAGTTATTCGAATGGTGTACGTCAATAAGCATCACGCTGAAAATTTATAAATGGTGCTTTTTCATTTCAGTGGCCATTCATTGTTTTATATTGACACTTGTTTAAAAAATGATACAACTATATTTTCGTTGAAGATATTTGTAAATATTTCAAAGTGTTTTCCAATACATAAGCATATCTCACCAATCATACAGCGTTGTAATATGGAGTGAAAAAAATTTTTAATTGAAAAAAAAGACCGACTCCAAAAAAATAGAAATTGAAAATGATTTAAACAATAGTAACTAAGAAGTAGAAAATGAAGATAAAAAATTTTGGGAAAAAAGGACCGACTCCAAAAATAGAATATTACAACGCAGCATGATTAGTAAGATATGATTATTTATTGGAAAACCCTTTGAAATATTTACAAATATCTTCAACGAAAATATAGTTGGATCATTTTTGATACAAGTGTCAATTCAAAACAATGAATGGCCACTGAAATTGAGAAGCACAATTCCTAAATTTTTAGCGTGATGCTTATTGACGTACACGATTCTTTGAAATAACTCAAGTGACACAACAAAGGCCTAAACAAGATTCAAGTTAATCGTCTTTTTTTTCTATTTTACGAAATGTAAAAGTCATTTATCTAGCAATTTATTGCTGATAAGTGCAATAAACAAAACGCGGCATTGATGTTCAACCGCGTGTGTGCACGCGCTGGTATAATTGTATCGTAGGGCCCCCTATATTGTGTATGTTGGTTTGTTTTAATTGTTGAACATTATTGTCGAACGTTTATTTCACGATTTATTTTACTATTATTCCAATGGGCCAGAAAACATTTGTGCGTGTAGCACGGTCTTAGATTTCCGTATAACCACGTATGTACGGGCGCTAGTATAATTGTCTTTTGGGTCAGCTGAAAAGTTTATCCAGCAGAAACATGTCAGCTGATGAATGTTGTTTCAACAATGTATACTGTCCAATTGACTATATTTGTTAATTTCAGCTCTGCTAAAATCACCAAATTTTCAAAAAAATTTAACATGTAGGGCCCTTTGCCCTTGGCATACCCAGCGCTACCGAACTAGCTGAAGGGAATTTTGCTTATTACTAAGATAAAATCTATCATATATAATAAAACCAGCCTTTCTTAGATGACCAATGCAAAATGCAGCGGGCTCCCTGACTACAAGGTATGTATATAATATACATTAAGGACGATGCAACATGAGTGACGATAAACAATAGTACATTACGTTGCAAGGGGCAAAACCGAGGGGCTATTCACTGAGAATCCATGTAAGTCTGTTGTTGGCAGACTAACCGAGTACTGCCTGACTTCTAGAAAGACTTCTGAGAATTCTTAGCAAAGATCGTAGGGACGACCAGTGACTACTCTCAAGAGATGCTCCTATTAAAATTCTACCAATTTGAAATTGTCAGTAATATAAATTTCGAAAGAAGAAAAAGTTTTTCGAAAATTTGACCTCTCTAGAACGATGACACTCTATTTAATAGAACATATGTTAAAAAAATATTTGTCAGTAGTATGAATTTTGAAAGAATAAAAAGTTTTTCGAAACTTTATACCCTCTGCAAAAAAATGACACTTTATTGATGATCAATTCATGTTATCAAAATGAAAATTGCAATTTGAATGATGAAATTAAGGAAAGTCGTGATTCGATTGTTGTATCAAATATTCTACGAATATTGCATACGAAATGAGAATACTCAAAATATTTTTCAAAGCGTGAATGTATACAGATATCAACTATAATATTTATTAGAATAAGTAGTCAATTCGCGACTAACCTCCCATAGTATGTTATTTTCCAAGTTGGGTTCACTGTATGTAAATGATTTCTGCAGTCTATATAGCAGCTATTCACTACACAATACATCATTTAACAAATGAAAAATGATCCAATTGCATCAGAACATGAATGTCAATGCAAATTCTGCCAGTGATGTGCGATGTAAACAGAAAAGAAATCTACTGCGCATGATCATAGCAGACGCTCTGGTCCGAGTTCGATCGTGATCATGTATCTGAAGTCCACCGACTAGCCACAAAGTACAAGATAATCATTAGAGACTCACCAAAGACTAACAAAAACTAACCGAGAGTTTCACTGACTACTAGAGGGAGGACCTAAGGATTTTAGATAAGTTAATCGACGTAAGTCATGAGAATTCTTCAGTGAATAGCCCCTCGGGCAAAACCGAGCTGGTTCAAACGAGCGTGAAGTTGCGGCTGCACGAGGGGCCAAAGACCCCGAGTACTGCTAAATACGCGAGTTTGAATCCTCTAGGTTTCATCCATGTGGTGCGTCTACTGTTTTTCACAAAAAGAACATCGTATATGGCGGCTTGTAGCCTGCGAAGTATTAGTGAGGCTATCGCACATAGAGGTCAATAATAAACAAATTTAGTAATGCAGCGATAGGGGGCAAACGACTTTGGGTAGGCCAGGGGGGTTCGGGTCCAGAGGCCCCCCGGCTATAAATGAAACCAACTATTGAATGAAAAAAAAATTAATTTATCAATTTTTTGGTGTAATCACACATTAATGAATCAGAGAAAATTCAAAAGGGAAAAAAATTGATAGCAGAAATCCGACAACAGAGAAAATTTTAACAAGTAACATGAAAATTGCAAATAAACAAAAATTGTAATTGAAACAAAAAAATATAAATCTTTACAAAGCTCTTGATAAGACACAAGGAAGTTTCAGCCCCTTGCCACTTACATAATTTTTCACCAAAAAAAAACATCCAAAACGTAGCCTGCAAAATGTTAGTGAGACTATCGCATATAATATTCTTCATCGCTTTTCATTTTGGAACTTTTAAAGATTTTTTGCATGCGGACATTTTCGCAATGCTTCGCAGGCTACAAAAGCCGACATTTTCCCTGTTCGCATTCTGAAAATCAAGTTTTCATTGAATGACGAGTGAGTAAACCGAGCTTTAGCTCATGAAATTTAAAATTTGTACACTGAGAAAAAAAAAATTTTGGACCAAGTAAATACATTTACTTGAATCCTATTTCTTGTGATCAAAAAAATATTCTTTCACGGAAGTAATTTCCATTTGAATCAGGTAAATATATTTTGCTGATCTAAAGAAATTAATTTTTCTGCCGTATTCTCTTGATTTAAATTAATATTTCCTCCGATCAAAAAAATGATTTCTTTGATTAAAAAGGTCT
>WSXT02000001.1:433767-449932 GCA_011762715.2 Neuroterus valhalla
AAATGTTCTGTTCCGGTTTGTTATATGGGGGAGGGGGGGGAGTCGTTTAGAGGCCCTCTAATCCGTTACGTAATTTAAGTATAGTCCCCTGGTAGTTTCATAAATAAAATAAAAAATAAGTCTTAAAAATCAGAAGACTGTGCGTTTAAAAAATGTATAAGTGTCAGAATTATTATAAATTATTGTAATTGTTTCTTTGAAGAGAAATTGTGAAGCAACCAAGCACGAAACATGTATTATCATTCGAGAAGAAAGAAATTAGGTTCTGAAACATAAAAATTCAGGATGGCCGCTGGACGGAGAAACTGTGAAATGACCGTGAATTTTTTGAGACCGAGAAATATTAGTGAAAATCTATCTAATCACTTGATACATCACAAATTTTATATCACAAGACATAAAATTCAATTTCAAATGAGTTTGAGATTTTTAAATACTTTGAAATAAAATTTGATAGCTTTTAAAGTAATCTAAAAGGTTCCAAGGTAATAAATATTTCTTAAGGTATATAAAACTTGTTGATTTATTCTTCGATTTACGTCACTAAACTTTCAAGCGTACGCCTAAATTTTTCTCATTGAAATTAATATTTTTATAGTTTTTGATCGACTTTGGAAATTTTATAAATAGTGCAAACTTATTAATTACTTACTATACCATAGTACCATTACCATAGTACCATTAGTAGGAATAAAAATTCAGAATGTTCATGCCTCATGAACTGGATTCCGTATTCTCACGTAAAACGGAATGCTTACCCCTTTCAATCTCTTTAAAAAGTAGGTACTCTCTATCTATTTCGTTAAATATTTGAACAAGTCTTCAATTTTAGATCTCCAGTGAAACAAGGTGTTATAATTATTTCCGCAAGAGTATTACTTTTCATCTTTTCATTCTTAACATCTATTCTTGAAACTTATTCTTTATGAAAAAAAGATTGTTGCAAAAATGGGAATAAGATGAACTTTCCGAAAACCAAAATATCGTTAGAGAGGATTGCAAAGATGCTTATTACTTTATTACTAATTTCGTTTGTCTGACGGACCGCAAATCTCATCAACATCTTCTCTTTGCTTCTTCTTTGGGTCTACTTCGGAAAAAGTATTTCACTTTCATTCTCTTGACGTCTGCCTTGTGGACAATTTTTTATCCATATCGATTTATCGAGAAATTTGTTCTGAAAGTACATTCTCCAGTGGCCTTTTTTCAATGGGTGTCTACTTAACTCCACCTGATCTCCTTATGCCATAATTATACTTGCCTCACCGGTCTTGAGGTACTTAGAGGGAAAAACTTTCAGACACTTCCCTAGATACGGAAGCATGGTTACAAAAGAGGGACTAGAATTCGAAACTTGAAAGTAATTTAGGTTAATACATGATAAAGTAACGTCCTATTACAGATGGTCGAGGCTTACATCTATTTAAGAATGATCCATGTCATTTATCATTCACTGAGCCTGTCCTGAATATTTTATGGTTAGTTAAAATTACAGAACTTCAATGAGGCTTCAAACTCAATTCATGAGTTTTTAATGGACGAAAAACTAGAGATTTCTTCAGAATTAGGTGAATTGCAGGTATCTTTCACAATAACAGTTTGAATACGAAAGCAGTGCCTTAAATTTCTAAAAAGTCGTCACAGTTTGAACAGTTCTGATCCGGAAGTCCATAATCATATTTTTTGTACAATTGTCTTAACAATATGTGAATTTCAAAATGTATCCACATTTCAAGGATTAATTTTTGTTTCTTTCAATGCTTAAGTTTTCAATGCAAAAAATATATCATATTTTATTTCAATCGTTACTATATATCTAACATTTAACTTTGATGGTTTCCAATTTAAATTAGAGCACATTAAAACTTAATTTAATTTGAAATCAAATTTGTGAGGTTTATTCAGAAAGTTTGCTCATGACATCTTTTACAATTTAGCCACCACTTCCTCACCTATATATCTATATGAGCTAGAAACCTTCATTTTACAATAGATTTTTTTTCTCAAGAACTGATAAAGATATAACAACGAAAAAAATCAGGTATATACTGCACAAAATTTTATTTTCTGAAAATGTATGTTTTTTAATGACGACAACAATGGATCAATGGAAAATATAGATTTTTCCTGGGGTCATCGCGATAAAGTCGGAAAACTTGTTTTTCCGACGTTTTTGGGGGTTTTGGCCTCCAGCTTTTCACAGATAGGATTTTTGCTGAAACTGATAGCACCAATAGATTCCACAGAAAAAAATTAGGTTTGAAACATGTATAATAGGTCAATTCCAGTTCGAATTGAATATCTTGGATTTTAAAGTTATAAGTTTATAAACAAAACGAAAATTCTGAGATAGTTATTTTTTAGTATATAGATGTTTATTCTATGGCCAAAAGATGCATGTTGTATTTGTAGTGAATTCTCAATCATATATTACAAATATTTATGAACATAAGAAATGGCTGATCGTTTATTCTCTGCTTAGCAAAAATGTAATCTGTAAAGAGTTGGAGGCCAAATAGCTTCAAAAAAGTTTTAAAAAAAGCAGTTTTTCGTCTTTATCGTGATGGCCCCAGGGAAAAACCATATTTTCCATTTATCCATTGTATTCTTCATGAAAAACCATATATTTTGAAGGAAAAAATGTTGTGCAGCCATTTTTCTGAGTAAAGTTATCGCACTTTAAAAAATTGTATTTGGTTACATAATTTTTTCAGGTTAGAAAAACTCAATGTCATTACTCGAATTTTATTCAATTTTTTATCAAAAATTTTGGGGAAAAAATCGTTTCTCAAGTTCTCAGGAAATATTGAACCCAAAAATTCAAAATTGTGTTCCGAAAATTAGAGGGACCTTACATCTAAAATACCAAACAATAAAATTGATTTATTAATGACAAACGGAAATTTTAATGAATCTTTTTTCAAAAACTTTGGAAAAAAATTGTTTCCTAATTTCTCACGAATTATTGACACTAAAAATTAAAAAATGTATTTCAAAAATTAAAGGAACCTTTGATCTAAAATTTCAAACCATAAAATAAATATAATAATAGCAAACAGGAATTATAATCAATTTTTTATCAAAAAACTTTGGAAAAAAAATTGTTTCTCAAGTTTCCACAAATTACTGACACTAAAAATTCAAAATTTTATTCCAAAAATTAAAGGAACCTTTGATCTAAAATATTAAACCATAAAATACATTCATTATAGATAAATAGAAATTCGAATAAATTTTTTGTCGAAAATTTTGGAAAAAAAAAATTTGTTTCTGAAGTTCTCACGAATTATTGACACTAAAAATTCAAAATTGTTTTCAATAATGGAAGGAACCCTATTATAAAATTTTAAACCACAAAATAAATTTATTAATGACAAACGGAAATTCTGATGAATTTTTTTCAAAAAACTTTAGAAAAAAATTGTTTCTCAAGTTTCCACAAATTACTGACACTAAAAATTCAAAATTTTATTCCAAAAATTAAAGGAACCTTTGATCTAAAATATTAAACCATAAAATACATTCATTATAGATAAATAGAAATTCGAATAAATTTTTTGTCGAAAATTTTGGAAAAAAAAAATTTGTTTCTGAAGTTCTCACGAATTATTGACACTAAAAATTCAAAATTGTTTTCAATAATGGAAGGAACCCTATTATAAAATTTTAAACCACAAAATAAATTTATTAATGACAAACGGAAATTCTGATGAATTTTTTTCAAAAAACTTTAGAAAAAAATTTTTTTCTTAAGTTCTCACGAATTATTGACACTTAAAAATCAAAATTTGTGTTGCTAAAATTAGAGTGACCTTTCATCTAAAATGCGAAACCATAAAATGAATTTAATAATAACAAACAGGAATTCGAATCAATTTTTTGTGGAAAATTTTGGAGAAAAAATTGTTTCTCAAGTTCTCACAAAGTATTGAACCTAAAAATTCAAAATTGTGTTTCAAAAATTAGAGGGACCTTACATCTAAAATACCCAACCATAAAATAAATTCATTAATAACAAACCGAAATTTGAATAATTTTTTTGTCAAAAATTTTGGAAGAAAAATTTATTTCTTAAATTTTCACGGATTATTGACACTAAAAATCAAAAAAAAATTTCAGAAACTAGAGGGACCTCACATCTTAAATACGGGACAAAATAATTAAATTAGATACTAATATAATTGTTAAAAACATAACCTCAGAACGTCAAGTGCAATGTTAACACTAATTGTGAATTTGATATACAATTCGGGAATAATATTTCCATCAAGGTTCGTAACTTATCATAACTGCATCATGTGTTACCTTTAAAAGTTTTTTTTTTAATTGTTTAACAATAAACAACATCAAATCTTAACATCTTTCTGAGTACAGCCGCGGGAAGGGGGTTGCATTATTTGAATATATTTTGGGATTTCCGGAGGGAGGAATTTTACTATTTTCAACGCGGGGTACTCTTTGTAATGGACTTTCATAATTGTTCTCCTTCGAGTGTATACACCTTGAAATTCTTTATTTTGAATTCTTCACATAAAAATTTGATAAAATGTAATATTATTTAGAATTCAGAAACGTTTTATTTTTCAACGTAGTTAGTGAATAATTCTTGAATTTATAATTTTCCAACTTTAGATTCGAATCATTCAAGTTCTATGATTGCCATAGAATATTAAGGAATAAATCTCGCAAGTTTAAATTTGTCTTGAAAATGCACTTTTTCCATACTTTTGACAGGAAGACAGGTAGTAAGCTATACCATTTATTTTTGAATCCTGCAGAGACATGTACATTCAAAATGAATAATTTAATTGGTAGTGGACCAATGCCTTCGATCGAGATTGGAATTTTTATTTCAACACTTGGTTCGTATGGTCATAAAATTGACAACTGAATGGAAAAATAATAATAACAGAGTTGTTTTATAATTATAGATGACACCTCATTCTATTGAAACTTTATTTTGATTCGAAAAAATTCAATTAAAATGGTAAATTTAATACTCTGAAGAAGTATATTTAGGTACTCATATATGTATACATATCCTATATCCAGCGAGCAACTTCTCATGCAAGATTGCACGTACAGTTACTAATTCGCATCGAATTTATAATTTCGAGAAACTGTAGTGGTTTTCAACACGTTCTGATGATATTTTATTAATACCTATGCAGTATGTTGACTCTATCAGTCACTGTCTCTCGTTATTCCTAACTTTCACAAACCCTTCTCTAAATAACTACTTAAACCGGTTGTCACTTAAGAACTAGTATCGTCTTTTTTAAACATCAGAATAAACTCGACGTGTTAAAATAAACTGAAACGTAGGAAAACTAACCTCAAAATAAATAACTATAAAAGTAACTCAAAATAAGAGTATCTAGAAGTAAACTCCAGCTTGTTCGTAACAAATCATAAAGGAAACCTAGATTGAATCTGAAAACGAATTCATAAGAAAATAAATCTAAATCAAGCATTAAAAATCCTAAAGAAACAAGTATTTTCTTAGTATTAATCAATAGTGCAAGTTTGAATTCGTACCGAGTTCGTATTCGATCATGGTGCCCACGACAGAGAAAACTAATTAAATTGAATATTTCCTAATGAGTTATTTTGACAAATAAGAGAATCACTAGAAAAAAAGAATCTACATATATATGTATGTAAGTTATATAAAATACACAAAACATACATACATGATGAAACATTAGTGCGGATGAGGGTTTCGACGGGACGTTCCAAACAAACGTGGTGGTCACGCATAACGGCAGTTGCCTGTACGTCCCTCCGGGCATCTTCAAGAGCACATGCAAGATAGACATCACTTGGTTCCCCTTTGACGACCAACACTGTGACATGAAGTTCGGATCATGGACCTACGACGGCAACCAGGTACACTACTGTCTCCAAGACACATACACGCTGACACGCAGAGCACAACCCTTTCCTGTTCCTCGGGCCTCTCAACATCCCCCAACGACCATTTCGTCTTCGGAGAAAAATCGGAACTGTCGTGCCGGATTTCAAGAAACTCTCTCGACATTATGCCCAGGCGGGAGTGATAAAGATTTTTTATTGCTCCTGCGAAATTGAGAAGGGCTCACTAGAAAGAATAACATTGATTCCAGACCTCCAGTAACTAACGAAAGACAATAAAATCACAGACACTTCTTCCAATTCTTTTTGCTCTAGAACAGAAGTGTCCAACGCGTGAGCAGCGGTGTAAATAACTGTCACTCGTAAATCCCCTCTCTTACCACCTTGAATGAGTTCATACGGTGAGCGCGATGTGAAAGGGGGAAACGAGAAGAGAATTCTCGAAGGAGCGCTCGGAGAAGGGGGAGAAAGGAGAAGCGAGCCAGCCTTGCGTTGGACCCCCCTGCTCTAGAAGAAATTTGATTTGACCCTCCGTAGCCATTAGCTTCCTAACAGTTTTCTTTCCGAGTTCCATTTCATCAAGAAGAAATGGATTCGTTCTTTTTTTTTCTCCTCTCTCGAATACTATCGTGAAATCCGGCACACTATCTGAACCTCGTTCTCCACGTTGATTGGCCCGGCTTTTTTATCCCACACGAGAGCGCAATACACTAGCAAAGCTCCATAGATAGTCCTTCACACGCTTGGTAGCTTCAGAGGTAATAATGACGATAGGATGAAAAAGCCAGAGTAAAAAAAAGCAACTACTTTATCGACGGGAAGAGGAGAGAGGAAGGAACGTGATTGCTTGTCCGTTTTGGGGATCGCTTCTCGATCGAGGCGGGAAATCTAGGATGGATAGCCCGTGGGAACACGGCTCGCTTGAATATTTATCTCGAGCTCTAGCATGTCGAACGAGCAAAGTACATCGGCAAGAGACTTGGAGTTTACGAGGATAGCCAAAATGGGTTTCGGCCAAGTTCTGAGCGTCAGCTACCGGGAGTCAGTCATCTAACTTGTCGTTCGCGATCCAGTTTGCCGGCTCATTCCCCAGGCATTCGGTATACCACACGTAACCTCAGAATGATAAATTCATTTCACTCTCCCAATTTGCGATACAACCCACGAGTCTCTATACTCACTGTATACAAATTACAAACTCAATATCTCAGAAAATAATCTTTGGTCCGCGCAATTTGATATATAGTTTCGTTGTTTCTGGGATAAAGTTCGTATTGCTCTCGAGCCAACATCTTGTCTCTAGCCAATTATTTTGCTACGAGGGCGACCTATAAAAGTTGCTGAATGGATCGTTTCTTTTTCATCTTGCTAAAAAACTTTTACTTTTGAATCTCTTCAATTTACTGCCCAACCCGGAACCTTAGTTCTATTACTTCTACGGACAAAAAACGTGGAAGTTTAAAAACTTGATGTAAATAAGAGGAAATGATGAATATTTTCTTGTTTTAAAAGGAAAGATGGCTCTAGTGTGTTATTATTTTGAATCACTATGTCCATAAATTTCATTTCATTGTATTAGAATGATACATCTTTATGACCAGAATCTTATCACTCAAGGAGGTACCTAACAGATTTAGAGAGACTTTATATCTTGGCTATTTTTAACCCCGGCGAGACGCAAAGCCACTTTTCTGCTTCGTGAAAGCCTATAAAACTGTGAAACAGATTTCGCAATTTTTCATTCCACGTCGGTATTTACTTTTCCACTCATAGGAATGAAACAGTTCTTTGTCAGGTACCTCATTTCTCGTAGTAGAAAGTCGACTCATTAATTTAATGAACCCATTTCGATTCACGAACCAGTCAAAAAATAATCATATGACCTCTCGATTGTAAAATTTTTGACTCATGTTATTAAACTTCCTCCGCAGATTTCCCGACTTTCCCAAGCGTCAATGGAACACACGTCCTTCAGAGGGGGCTAACACGAGAAAGAAATCTGTTTTTTATCCTAATTTGTGCCATTTTGAAGCATCTGACATAGAAATACCCAAGAGTAATCCTTAATGTGCTCTTTAAAATCACAAGGCTCGTGAGGCCTCAAGTAGTATTAAGTATTAAATTTGCTAGTGATGCAACCTCTGCCTCTCTTCGCTTCCCCTTAAAATGGCTCTAGTCTGACATGTTCTGTGGGGATTCAGCCCGCGAACATATATCAGCTGTACACCTCTTTGTGCTACACGCGTTTTTTAAAAAACACTAGAGAAAACTATTTCACAATTGCTGCCGTGGATTGATGTCGCTTGTCGGTGTCTTTTGCTTTCCCGCGCTTCTCGAACCGAAACGAGCTTGTGACAATCGTCTAAATTTTTTGTGTTTTGACTAAAAACCAACTACTAACTAGATTTAAGAAAGAAGAGACAAAAAGCACCCAATAAAATCTAACATAACAGAAAATGGAATCATAATACAGGGACTGAAACTTACAAGAAAAAAAAAGGAAAGACGAAAAAATCACATGCCGAATCGAGACAGAGAAACCAAATAATACTTAACACACACAAGAACATCCTCCAGTCAAAGCAGGGACCACGTGATTATGTCTGAGCTCGGAACCACGATTTTGCATGGAGCACATGTCCACCGCCGCTCTACTATCGACTCCGCACCAAACTCAACCCTCAACAATTCTCTCTTTTCCTTACCACTTTTTCTATTTATCTCACCCTAACTATTTTCCACACATGCCATCATCAATCTCATCACTTTTGCAATCAGCATTGGCCCATCTTGCGCTAGTAAATCGTGCATTGCTCGTTCGTTCGGTCTTCACCGCTAATTTAATTAATCGAGCGTGAAAATCACGCAGCTGCACTGTATATATGTAGTTTGTAGATACAGCACTGTGCAAATTTATATTTTATACAAGTCCACACTCTACCGAGGAATATAGTTTGCTTCGTGTCTTTAAATAACTTCTTCATCCAGTTCTGAACTCAGAAATCTGCGACATGAAAATTGCCAACAATATGTTGCAATGAACTATTTCTACTATCACTCTCACGAATGTATCATTAGGGTGGTACGAAAATTTTTTTTTCGAATTTTCATGCAAAATGCCCGGAAATTTGTTCGAATCCACAAAAAAATACATGCATTTTTTTGTGGAAAAAAATTGTATTTAGGGGTGGCGCAAGCCCCATGAAGTTTAACACGCATTTCCCATAAGAAGAGAAGACGTTTTTGTAAATTTTATTCAGAATTCTCAAATTAGGTGAATCGAGTTCGAAATTCATCATTCCTCTTTACAATTACTCACAGAATGCAAATTAAATATTACTTTTGAAATATCGCCCCTATAAGTCTGTTTTATGGGGTCCCAAAAAAACCTCATAAGTGAAAAAATGGGATTCGAGTTTTTGGCACTAATTATGATTTTTTGAGTTTTTGAGAAAAGGGTTGGAAAGTCAAGGTTTTTCTTCTGAATTTCTGAGCTTATTTTCAACGCTTCAGTTAAAGCGAAGTGATAATCAATAAATGTTACCAAAAATAATTATTTAAAAACTTTGTCATTAATTGTAACAATATTCTCTTAGAACAATGCTACAAAATTGCGGTTTTTGTTTTAAATTTGAACTTTGTGGCTATTTATCACTCTAAATAAGTAATTATTTTATTTAATTTAGCATGAATAATTGTTTAAACAAATTGTAAATATTTATAGCTATCTTCTTTCAGATTAATACTACATACTTGCGGTTTTCGTCAAATTTTCAACTTTTTACCACTTTTCAATTAGATTAAAGTAATAATTGATTCATGTTGAAAAAATAATTGTCGAAGCAAATTATCATCATTGCTAATAATCTTTTCCCTGCTTAATGATAGAAACTTGCGGTTTTTTCTGAAATTTGTTCCTTTTTGCCCACTTTTCACTTAGAGGGAGTTAATGTTCAATTTAATTGACCAAAAAAATTGTTTGAACAAATTATTATTGTTTATGGCTTTCTTCTATCAGATTAATGCTAAAAAGTTGCGAGTTTTTCTAAACTCTTAGGTTTTTTGTGCACTTTCCACTTAGTGAGGCAATAATTAATGCAGATTATTAAACATGCTTATTTAAACAATTTTTTATTGTTTATAACCATTTTCTCTTAGATAAGTACGAGAAAGTTGTGTTTTTTTCTGAAATGTTTAACTTTACACTGAATGGAATTTGAATGAAATTCAATTAGATTGAATTAGTTGAATTCATCTGATTGTTGGTTAAGTTAGAGCGAAGTTGAAGAGAAGATAGCCATAAGCAATAATAGATTGCCTAAACGTTTATTTTTGTTAAATAGAATGATGTTGTTTTTTTTCACTCACTTCAAGTGAAAAGTGGAATCAGTTATAACTTTAATCTAATTAAAAAGTTATGAGAATTAAAAAATTTCAGGAAAAAACCGCAACTATGTAGTATCAATCTATAAGAAAATAGCTATAAACATTAATAATTTGTTTAAACAATAATTCGTGCTAAATTGAATTGAATAATTACTTGCTTCAAGTGAAAAATGGACGAAAAATTGGAAATTTCATAAAAACCCGCAACTTTGTAGCATTATTCGAAGAGAATATTGTTATAATTTATAACAAATTGATTAAACGATTATTTTTGTCAACTTTAATTAATTATTACCTCGCTTTATTTGAAGAGTTGAAAATAAGTTGAAAAATTCAGGAACAAGCTTGACTTCCTGACCCTTTTCTGAGAGAAATTGCTGAAAACAATGATAAATTGTTCAAACAATTTAGATAAACATATAATTATGAGTATAAAGTAGTTTTTCAGGTGTTTGAAAAATACATTTTTTCACTTATGGGGGTTTTTCGGGACCCTACAAAACAGACTTATGTGGGTGATATTTGAAAAGTAATATTTTATTCGCATTATGTGACTAATTGCGAAGAGAAATGGTGAATTTCGAATTCGATTCTAATGTTTAGGATACTGAATAAAATTTACAAAAACGTCTTTTATTTCTTATGGAAAATACATGTTAAACTTCATGGGACTTGAGCCACATCTAAATATTTTTTTTCAAACAAAAAATTCATTCATTTTTTTGTGGATCCGAACAAATTTCGGGGCGTTTTGCATAAAAACTCGAGAGAAAAAAATTCCTAATGTATTTTTGGACCACCCTAATGTATCATCCTATGATATTAATATCAATTAATCATCATTGCTCGATTGCATGGCACTATTTCTTATACACATCGCATAAATGAAATTCTCTATTTCTATACTTCATATTGCACTAGAAGTAATCTAAGTTATAAGAGAAGAATAAAAAAGGACCTTATCTCATTACTTCTCTTAATCGATTTAAATTAATAAGAATGCACAGTAATTTATCAGATAATCTTTATTCAATACATATTCCAGGTTAAAATTTCTATAATAACTTTAAATATTTTCTAACATTGTCTTTCACTATTTGATTTTTTGTCACTACAGTTTATTTCTTTTCAAGTCAAGTAAAACTTTCAGGTTCCACTTGGAATCCAAATTATTTTTGAACTAGGTATCACTAGTCTGAAACATAGCTGTATAGCAGTTGCTGTCGCGACCATTCCTGCCTTTTATGATATGACGGGGTGAAAAGTAACGCCTCCTATAGGAACAACTTTTCGGAAGTAAATGTCATGTGAATTTCATGAAAGTTTCCCGAACTGTTTTCTCGCCCAGAGACGAGTAGTTGCACAAAGTTTTGAAAGAGAAGCAAACACGGTTTCCAGTAGGATATGCTAATATGCTTCAATTTTGTTTGATGTGAAATTGTTTCAGTTAAGAAGCCAGGAGCTGGAATATCCTACTGAATTATCCACCTTATAATGGTATCCTCTGGTTTAAATTCTTTCTGATCCTATTGAAGTGTTTTGAGAATAAAGAAAATTCATCTAATCTTGACAAATGTGCGAAAATTTTGATCAACACTCTAAGTAATTTAAAATTCTTATTTGTCTCAAAGGCAATCTTTGCACAATGACACAAATCTAGTTCACTAGACCATGATTTACAATCTGAGAAATATCAATTCTGGTTTGGAGCAATTTGGGCAACTTCCAAAACTTAAAATTCCTGTTTGAGTTAAGGACAATTACTCGAGCAAATACCTGAGGATCAGGGTATAGGACTCTAAAGTACACTTGTTTCCTCTATTTTTCACAAAATTATAAATACACAAGAATGAATCTTCAATCAAAGAATACAATAAAAATTGAAAATATATTATGAGGTGGTTGATCATCTTATTGCTCTTTCCGAGAATCAATCACTCACAACTTGTGTATGATGTTTTATGTGAAATCAATTTTCATATCGCAGATTAACTGGGCTGAATGAAATATCTCTGAATCCCTATGAAAATAAGACTCTATTATTTTTATACTTTACGGAACAGGAGTCTGGTTTTTCTAGTAGAAATCGTTTTTCAATGTAAAAAAATCAAATTTTTTTATCAGTTTTGTAAAGTTTTCTAAGTCATGAAGAAATACAGGTAAATATTGTATTTTTTTACGAACCAAACAATTAAACATTGGCACAGCGGACCGAGTGTCGAGCAAATATCACTTCACCTTCCGGTTTTCAAGTTCTTGTACACATACATTGTACCGATATCACATAGGGCTAAAAGTGTGTATGAGTATAACTTACTGTAACAGGAAAGAGGTCCTGTGAGAGTGCACATGCATATATTTTGTTGCAAGAAACAATTATATTATCCAAAAACACAGAGAAAAAATTATGCTTGGATTCAATTAAAAGTATTGATTACCACAACATAGTTTTATAAAACAGTGTTATCATGATTTCAACAACATTTTTTTATATTGTCCACCATGTCAAAAGTGCACTTTCATAGGAAGGTCATGTTCAATTTCTTTCGTGAAAATTGTTTTGAAACTCAATTTCACTTCAATTTAAAAACAGGAAAAATGGACTTTATCACAATAAAAACATCACGACCTAAAATGAAACTCTATTTATTGAAAAATAAATGTTAGATTCCTCAAATATAATTAATTCGAATTGAATCTTGCTACACATATCAACCTACCAAAAGTTATATCTAAAATAGATCATAATATATCAGAATCTTCAAAAGTACATTGCAACTGAAATATCATATTTATTGCTTTCGAGATGCTTGAATTAAATATCTAAATTGCTAACATCCATTTCTCCTGTTGGAAATTGAATTTACAGAGATGGTACAATTGTTTGGAAGGTAAACATTTTTTTCCTCCGCTTCCCTTCCCATCTCCTTGAAAGCTAGTTCTGCCATCGTCACGGAGCACTTGGAAAATGTACACCCTGGCCAGAGGATCGGGAATAGCTTATTTACAATCTATCAAGCCGAATCCTGTATTTCCTGTGGAGTCGATAGCTGAGTGACGCTTCCATGCCAGCCACAGGCGAGTCCCCATTTCCCAAATTCTCCAAGCTCCGACTTTCTGCGTTCGACACGTACTTACCCGGAAACTTGATTAATAGCATAATTGATTTAGTCCCCTGACATTTTGCTCAAGAGTAGAAGGATGTATCATCCTTGGACGACTTACATTCCATTGAGACCGGTATTTCGTAGATCGATCATACCTCTACTTAATTTCGAGTCAATTCTTCATTCTGTTACGATTTTTAATTTCTAAAGGGTAGAGGGTTCTCAAATCATGACGTAGGTAGAGGGTATTGACAAAATAATGGAGCGTAAAGTAGCTTACAGCTTATTGAGCAAACCATATACGTTTTTCCTTCGGTTATATTTGAGTACCATAAATATAAAAAATCATTCTACTATCTGTCCAAAAATTTTAGAGCCCTCGATTTTTCTTCAGATTTGATTGGAAATCTCAGCAGCTGAATACACTCATCTCGCGTTTGGGGACCGTTATCGGGGGTTGTCGGTCCTCAAACGAGAAGAAATTAAAATCCAGTTCGAACCAGATTTGAAGCAACGACTGACTAGGCGAACGCAAACACGCATTACGGCATTGTCTTTTCGAGCTTGTGGGGCCGTCGTGTGAGGCTCGGGGAGAGAGACAGAATCACTCAAGCATGAACAGCCGAGAAGCTGGCACTCTACCGAGTGGCCCCCTGGCGCGAGATGAGTGTATTCCAAAAGCATGAGACTAAGTACATATTGAAGATAGAGGTTTTCCCTACACTAATGCATAGTTTTTCAAATTGCAGTTGATAAGAAAATATTCCCGGATGAGTTGAGGGTTGAAAAGTACCATAATCTTACAATAATTTCGGTGTACTCAACTTTGAATGGCTGTTACTCTCTACAAATAATTACGAAAAATCTAAGGAGAATATATGATTTATATTTTGATCCTTTCTGTGTATGATGGTGAAGTTCAGAGTCTGAAATAGTAGTTTGTTGTTAAGGTAATAACAGAAGAATAGTGACGTGTTATCTATGAAACCAGGTAACATACGGAGATCATTCTTGTAGCAAATTACAATTTTCAAAGAAGAAGTCGAAGTTTCGACAAAAAATATGATATAATTTTTCTACCAAAAAGTTAGTCTTTTGAACAAACGTGTTGAATGACACCAAGAAAGATGAAATTTTAACTAGAAAGTTCAATTTTAAAGAATTAAAAAAAGCAATTTTCTACAAAAAAAGATGATGTTCCACGAAAACGAAACTATCTATTGTCTTGAATACTGTTTAATTTCGATTTTCAACTCAAAATAGAATAATTAAATTTCTAACAAAATGGGTGAATATTAAAAAAAATGGATTTTTTGAACAAATTTGTTCAACTTTTAACCAAGTGGTTGAATTCACAACCGAGAAAGATGCGTTTTTAATGAAATGAAAGATAATGGAATGAAATATTTCATTCTCAAATTAAGAATTTCATTTTTCTATCCAGTTCTTGAATTTTCAAGACTAAACTAGAAGCAAAAAGTAGATTTTGAAGAAACAAATATGAATTTTTGGAGAAACATGTAGTAGTTGATATTATGATAAAAAATTTTTTTTTTTGAATCAAAAAGTTTCTGATATTCAATCGAAAACAATTGAGTTTCAAATGAACTCGTTGGATCTAAAACCAAAATAGATTAATTTACAATAAGACAGTTGCATTTTTAGCTGAAAGAGATAATTCAACCAAAAAGATCCACTTTTGATAAAAAAAATCATTTTCGACAGAATAAATTATTTTTCTACATTAATATTAACAAATACTCATTTCTAACTCGAAAGAAGATGGTTAGTTTATCAGTTTAAACAGGTAATTATGCGAAAAAATATATTAATTATAAACCGAAAAGATGATTTCTCAACGTAGCATATATAATAGTTGATATTCCAACGCATAAAGATATCAATTTGAAGTATGAAACAGTCGAATCCACCCAGAAAAGATAGATAACCATTAATTATTACATTTTTAGTGAAAATCTCTTCTTTGAGGGTTAAAAACTTAGACATACAACCATTTGTTCGAAAGATAATATATTTGATACAAAAGAAGACTTTTCATGGAAAAATAATCAAAATTCAACAATTTAGATAAAAATTTATCTTTTAAAATTGAAAGTTCAATGATTTTATCAAAAGTTCACATATTTCTTTGAAAAAATCGATTTTATAGAAGAATATTATCTTTCTCTTCGAAATCTAAGTTTCTTGATTCTAAATTTATCATTTTATCCGGAAATTTATATTTTTGTTGAAAATCATCGTTTTCTACTAAAAAAGTTCAAAATTCAACAATCTGGAATATAACTTATCTTTTAAAATTAAAAAATTCAATCATTTTATTGAAAGTTCACATATTCTTTTGAAAAATCGATTTTATGATCGAATATTTTCTTTCTCTTTGAAATTTAGGTTTCTTGTTTATAAAATTCAAGAAACCGGAAGAAAATTTGTCTCTTAAAATTGAAAAATTCAATCATTTTATTGAAAGTTCACATATTTTTTTGAAAAAACGATTTTACGGTAGAATATTATCTTTCTCTTCGAGATCTAAGTTTCTTCATCATAAACTTATCATTTTACCTAAAAATTCATTATTTTGGTTGAAAATCAATGTTTTCTACTGGAAAAGTTCAAAATTCAACAATTTGGATTAAAATTTGTCTTTTAAAATTGAAAAATTCAATAATCTTATTGAAAGTTCACACATTTTTTTGAAAAACTGATTTTACGATAGAATATTATCTTTCTCTTCGAAGTTTAGGTTTATTGTTTATAAATTTATCATTTTACCTGAAAAT
>WSXT02000001.1:450032-474557 GCA_011762715.2 Neuroterus valhalla
CGTAGGGCGCGGGAGGTGTTTCTGGGGGGGGGGGGGGGGTGGGAACACGTAAAAAAATTGTGACCCCAGTCCGTCGGAAAATCGTAGGCTTCCGCTTTCCCTTTTGCGGGAAATTGGGGGGGGGGGGGGTTGAACCACCAAAACACCCCTCCTACCTTCGCCACTGTCTGTAATCAAAGACTGCCAAAACAAAATTTGGGAAAGTGAAGCGAAGAAAGAAGACGACGAACTATTCAATAATTTATTTAGAATATTCACTGTATAATCGTTTGAAAGTCCTACGAATATAATAAACAATAAAATGTGTTTAAAGATAAATAGCCTAAGACACATCGCCATATGATTGAGATATTACGATTTTCACAAACAATCTTTATGATCGCGCGATTTATTCGGGACTTATTTCTAAGAGTATATCTTCATATATGTATTCAAGAACCACTGACCCAGGTTGTTTCAGATCCACGTCTATTTTCTCCTCCCTCGGGTTCATTTTTCTCTACAACTTACAGAGCAGCGAACAATAATAATTGTCATCTGCATCAGCGACCACGTTATTTGATCATTCACACGCAAGGGAAACAGAAACTGCAATTCCAGAAGCTGGATTCGTTGAATAAACTAAGTATGATTTAAGTATACATCTTGGCGGTTATGGAATCAGTTATTCCGTTTGAAAGAATTTACCCGTTTTACCATGTTGTTCCATTCAACGAATTTTTCGTTTTCTCTTCTACTAAGGAACTATTTGACAGACTCTATTTTATGCTAAACAAATCCTACGGAATTATTCAAGAGATTATTGTGGAAAAGTCCACAATCATTGCAATAAAAATCTTACTTTTCAGCACGTAATAACAAAAATTGATTGATAATTACCTAAGTTACACAAATTGATAAAATATATATACAAAGGCGCTTAACTTTGTTTAAAAATGAAGTCTGCATTATGTTTAACCTAATGTCAATAGATCTAAGGTAATTGAGGTACTAAATTTATAGAACCCCTGAGTCATTTTAAAGGTGCACAATAAATTCTCAGCCAAAAGAACACCACAATATTTATGTTATTCTTTTTCTGAAAAAATAACTCTCTTGAAAATATCATTCTCTTGGATTACCAACTTTTATCTTATTTTCATAAAAATGGAAGGAAAATTGAACTTCCGACCACAATAACTCAAATTTCGGTCTTTTTATAGAAGAACAATTAGTGTAAGTGGACGGAACTTCTTCCCTTTGAAACAAAAAATGTTAGGGTCATAGTTTAATAGGATATAATCAGAGAACAAAAGTTTAATCGATTGTCTTGACTCAAGCGACTCTTGCGACTCTAGTCCTCAATTATCACTGGTTATAACCCGTCATACCGACAGTAATGTAGTCGTACATACGTAATTCAAGGTTCGTAGCGAACGAATGGTCCATTTGGTATACACGGTTTCTTACATACCTGTAAGCCATATACTTTCTTCCTATCTAATTATTTTAACGTCAATATTTAATATGTGAATGATTTTATGGCAGGCGACTGCTAACTGATCCTATCTAGTGCGAAGAAATCAAAAATATTTTAACCTCCAAAGAACTCTATTATTAAACTGATAAAGCTTCTAAATCTATACATTTATTATAAGAGAGAAATTAAAAAGATAAGTTGTAATTTTAAAAAAGAATTATACTATTCCAAATATTACTTGAAAAATAATTTCGTTCCTTTCTTCTAAATATTTTTTTCAGAGTGCCAGAATAATATTTTTGGATCCAGAAATGAAATTTTCGCTTTCTACCTACAGGAATATCTCGTAAAAAAGAAATACTACTCACTTCAACTTTACATCGTCAACAGCTTTTGGCACGCGTCTTTTTCAAAATAAACATTTCATTTGACTGGAACCATAAACTCTCTGCTTTTTCACGGTCCTTCAAGAGCACTTTTTTGGACCACCTTAATTTCGTTTTCATGTTTTGATCAAATTAATATTGACTAGCACACAATGATACCGACATTCATTGCATGGATGACACCCATAGAAATGAGACTAGCAAACTGACAATGCGAGTCGCGCAACTCGACAAATAACCTCAATTGATTTCCAGAGAAATAATCTTGTTATAGTTGCATCTTTTTGCCTTTTTTAGATCCAAAGACACTATCAGAATTGAACGATGTCAAACAATTACTGAATGAATTTAATCAAAAGTAGCCTGTAGATTCTTTGTAATAGAATTTTAATTTCCTTCATCCAGGCACAATTGAGACGCCGGATGCAAAAAGGAGATATAGAATTATTTTGCTGGAGTGGGGAGGCCCCTTATGCTCCTGAAAATGAAGTCTTGAATTTTAATTTTTTAAATATATATCCTAAGTGAAAATCTAATTTTGCATAATTTCGATTTTTTTCACTCCAACTCGTAGCGAAATGAAAAGTTTTTGATATTTTGTAATAAAACTTATCAGAATTATGTACTGACATATTCTGCGACTGATGACGTTAGCAAAACATTTAAATGTTCATTTCGGAAATTGTTAATAATTTTTTTCCAAGACGGAGCATAATTTGTGCACAAACAACTTCTAGCGTTTCGGGAGTCGAGCGAATTTTAAGCAAGCGAAAACTGTCACCGAGAACGTTGCTAAGAAAGTTCAAGGAAGTTTCCGGAAAAGTTTCAGATCAATTGGAATAGTAGTTAACAAACTGTTGATGTTTTAATTTGCCGGCGCGATGGATTTTCTTCCGCGAAAACTACGGTTAGGTGCAACTGTGACTCACAGCCTGTCGAAATTTTGTAATAAAAATACGAGAATCTCTCTATATTTATTTTTCCTCGTATTCGGCGTGTCCTTCGTCTGACCGCTATTTGTAAATATCAGGGCCGTAGAGAGAATATTCTGGCCCCAGGGGAAATCTCGGATGCCGGCCCCCTTCAATTTTTTTTAATTCATGAAAATACGTATATCTGTAAGTCCGGGCTCCTTTACCAAAACTAAATACATGGAGAATAGTCTATTCTCCATGACTAAATACATCAGTTTAGTTCAGTCTCTTCCGATTAGCAGAGCAGATTATAATAAGTAACTATACAAAATTCTTTATAGTGGAGTTTTACAATCAAGAAATGGAAAATAATTTGAAACCAACGAATGGTAGAAAACGAACGAAGTATCTTGACAGGATGTGAGGCACGGTTGCACCTAACACTGGCAAAATTAAAACATCAACAGTTTCTTAACTACTGCTCCAAATGATCTGAAACATTTCAGAAAACTTCCTTGAACCTTTCTGAACAACTTTCTCGCTGACAGTTTTCGCTTGCTGAAAATTCGCTCGACTCCCGAAAGGCTAGAAGTTGTTTGTGCACGAATTATGCACCGTCTTGGAAAAAAATTATTAAGAATTTTTAAATGATCATTTAGATGTTTTGCTGATGTCATTGGTCGCAGAATATGACAATGCATATTCCTTATAAGTTTTATTACAAAATATCAAAAACTTCCCATTTCGCTGCGAGTTGAAGTGAAAAAAATCAAAATATTTTGATCAGAGAAAAAAACAGTTTTTCGTAAAGAATTCGAAAAATAAAGAAGCTACAACTTGATTTTCAGGAGCTTAGGGACCTCCCCACTCCAGCGAAATAATTCTATATCTCATTTTTGCATCAGGCGCCTCAATTTAAATGATAAATATTTTCTTCCGATATATTCAAAGAATTTATACTCTTCGCCACCATATAATAAAATTAATCTAGTCTCAGACCACAACTATTTTTGGAATTTTACCGATTTAGTCTGGCATGACTTGGCTTCATCCACTTCGGATAATAACTACGGTTTTAGGGTAGATGATTACGCGAGGGTAAATATGAAATTTTATTATCGTGTGCGATAGGTACACCGACTTTGAACGAACATCCAATTTTCAGAATTGATTATTTTTATTCATTAGTCTACGGTACATGTACATATAATTACGCCAAAAAGAAATCGCTCAATCGCACGCCACATTTTTTTCCTCGATACAAAAAATTCAAACATGGAAAATTCGGCAACTATGCATCAACTCCAATCTTAGCCCTAATTCACTAAAATACACTGCAACAGAGCCAAATCACGGCAGGTATTGTGAACAATGTCGAATGGTATTAAAAAAATATACATATACGTATAAAATATATCAGCGAATTTATTATTCAATGATGAATAGAGAAACATTCAAAACTTACAATGAGCTTCTATATTAAAAGATAAATTTCTAATAAAAAACGGGAATTTGAATAAAATTTTTTTGACGAGGTTGGGCTCTGTATCGCAATAAGCATAAACGTTTATGTTATCTGTATAATGTATTGCAGCATCAATGGTCCATTTTATGAAACCTGTACACATAGTGTAAGGGTTCGTGTTAAACATAGTGCAAACTGGTGGACGTCGATATTATATATAGCGTATCGTCGGATGAAACACATTCACGTGAAATCCGTTACTATGATACTATACAAGCTTACAGCCATTTTTTGTTAATTATTAAATTAAAATCAACCTACTCATTGATTTCTCACGCACTCACATCACTCTCTCTCATACTTTTTCTATGATTGTTTCTCACTTACATTCAATTTTTTTTTTAATAAAGCACTTTACACGTTTGGGAATTTTTAACGCTGGGTCAATGTATCTCTCAACTCTCAATAAATAATGCTGATAAGCAATCGTCAACACACGCTAATCATATATGATTTATTCAATAATAAAACTGATACCAAAAAGGCGGAAGAGCATCAGTTTTCCCTTTTTCAACGACTAATAAACTTTTAATGAGTATAATAATGTTGACAATGTTCAGAGTGAAACTAAATATTTTCCATTCTCTTATTTATTACATTGTTTATAATTGTTCGAGTTCCAAACATTGTTAACAGTAAAACTTTCCCAAGTTAACAAAATAGATTGATGAGTCAGAAAAACGCTTTCAATTGTTCGCTAAATATTCTCTGAACCATCACGATTTTTTCAAAGATAATAGCGTTGATAATTCTAACTATTTCGCGCCGTCATTCACACTATGCATCCTTTGCATGGACTTTAAAAAATATAAATGTACAACTTCATGGTCGCAGGAAAACAAAATTCACTCCTGGGTTACAGTCACATTGTTTCGTTTGACACTTCCGCGCGCAAATTCAAATACCGCGCCACTCTCGCCCAACGATAATTGCTCCGCGCAAACTCCGCTCACTCCGGTCCCTCATTCCAGCTGACCAACTCAGCTGTTTTCGACCACGTACATTAAATGGTAAACAATCAGTACTTTAACTCCAGCGATTATCGTTGAGCCAGAGAAACGTGATTAGTAGTGATTAAACTTATCAATACCAGAAGGTCACGTGCGATTGCTTTTGATAACTCTGGTCGTTTTTTTACACAGGCTCGAAATAAAACTTAAGCAATGAATCCAACCGTCATCCGGAAGAGATCTTCGTACGATGTATGAATTTATCCAAAATACAAGCAATGGATCAAGATAGAAAGTTTCTAGGATTTACCTGACACAAATAAGTGCTGTTTAAATTAAAAGATAAGTTACGTCTTCCGACTCCAAATGAAATGTAATTAAGGAAGGAAAAATTCTTTTCACACATAAAGACTTTATTTGCTTGAAATCTCGCAAATCCTCAAATCTTTCAAGTCTGCTATCTCAATGCCAAGTCTATACGTATTATCAAAGCTCGGGAATTGATCACACTTTTATAAGAACTCTGTTCAGTTTTCTGTCAAGATATTAATTAATTCTAATATTGTCTGATCAGAGGAATATGTAACTTGTGTTTAATAACAATCCCTGGTTTCCGTTTTTGATTGATAGAATTTCAGTTGTAAGAAGACGGAATTTGGTAGACTTTAAAATAAATATTTATTTAGTATCAGATAATATCAAGTTATGAAAGACAGAAAGGCTCATAATTGTCATTCGTAAGAATAATAAAACAATTTGAACATTTTTTTAGATATCAGAATGAACCCCTAATTATAGAGTGGAAAATTTAAATGCGAGATAGAAGAAAAAGTTAAACGCTGATTTCAAATACTAAAAATGTCTTCAGCGTGAAAGGTCATGCCACAAAAATTTGTCATCGATTCTCCCGAATAGTCCTCATATCCCAATTACCAATGAGTTATCGATTTAAAAATTTAGCGTCGTTGAGATTCTAAAATAGAAGCGTTTCATAAATACTGACATACTGGCGATTCCGATCAATAAGACGAATTTAGATACAGCAAATGCCTACCATCAAAAACCTTGTTTGGAAAATTTGCATTTTTGTGATATTTATAAGCGAGTATATAGGCGTTCGATTTGATATAGAAAAATAGACACCTAACGTCATTCTACCCTTTGAACCGTTATTCAACGCCGAATGAAGACTGGTCTAATCGAAATTTGAATAAGTGAACAAAAAATGCAATTTATGCGAGTATACAAGGAGAGAAGTTGTTTTATTTGTGATGCAAAACAAGGGACACTGAAACGTGCACAAAATTCACCTCTCGCTCCACAAAAGCTATTAATAAGCCCGCATACATGAACAAATATGGGATTACGTTATCGCATATATGTTACGTATTGCAGAACTCACAACTACTGTGTCTCTGTACGATATGCAAACATTTGAGATCACATTGATAAGAACTAAACTCTGATAAAAAGTTGATGGAATATTCATTGTCAGATACACAAAGGAAAGTTACAAGCGACAGGCACTTGGTAATGAATCACGATAACTGAGGTAATGAAGATTTAGGGCTTGGAAGTCAAATATTGTGTCCACTTCTTGCAAAGAATGAATATCTTTTGTTTTCTGCACGTAAAATAATGTTAATATGCAAAAATATACCTGTAGCGAGATTTTTAGCTTGAATATTCAAACATAATCATTACATAATCCATCTCTAGGAGAAGGTATTACATGAACGATATTCATTCAATAGAATAACTTAATATGTGGTGAATATTGCTAATACGCGTAACAGGCTTGAGTAACTGGAAACTACATAGATTCTCTCTGCAGTCAACCACAAATTAGAGACGGGTCGCAACAGCCTGATGTAGTCATTAGGCTTCCCTGAATTTGTCAAAGAAAATGTGTCATATTATTCTACGATATTTCAAATCCACAAAGTACTTTTCCGCTAAATCCATCTACTTTCCCGAATTGATAAGAAAACAAATTTACATTCTTGATTCAAACAATGATTTTTTGTTTTCTGAGGACTTTTAACATTTGTCCCATGCGCTGATATGATCAAGCAATTTTATTTATTTCTCCTTGGATGAAATGAAACTGAATTGTCATGGGTTTAATTCCAGTGAAGTGAAATTATGACTTGTTTAAGAAAGAAGTAATTCTCAAGCGTTATCACTTATCAAGTGATCTCATATTCACTGAGTAAAATTATATCGCTTAAACTATAATCTTGAAAAAGGATACATCGTTCCAAAAATACAAGCGAAAGATGTTATTCTCAGAAGTGGAATGATAAATTTTCACCGGGTTGAGAAACATGTTTGGCAAGACACTTTGTCTTTCACGCAGCTTTGAGGAGAAAAAGAAAAACAAGTCAAACAAAAACACCAAAACTAAAAATATTCAATCGCATCGGAGACAAGCAATATTCAGCAAGAAGAAAAACTCATCTTATATCCTTTTACTTTCATGAGAATTTCCAGTGATTAATTTCCCCTGGGCTAAAGAGGTTCGCCTTTATATGTGAAAATAATTATAATGGACCATATTTTCAACGATATTTCCAGCATCCCAGCAATATTAGCAGTTTGCGCATGCCAGTTGTAAATAACGTCACTTTATGTAAGGAATCGGCGAAAACTTATCTCTGCCGTTTCCATTGTTATCGCTCCAAGAATATAATTCCCCTTGGGCACTTTAGATACAACCCTCTGCTCTTTCCCTGCAAAAAGCTCCACCACTCCATCACATGGCTGACAAATCCTCTAAAGCCCATGAAAAATTATACGATATTATAACCAGAGAAATCCAGAGTTTCTCCCTCTTCCTCTGTATAAAGAGGGGTTTTCCACGACTAATTGCTTGCTTTTATTACTCCTACATTTTGTTCCAAGTCATTTTAACTCCCAGAATCAACTATTATGAAAAAATTGTCAGTAGTTAGCCTTAGGAACATATGAATATTTTATGGGAAAAATAATTGGTTCAGACAAGAAAACGATTGAGTTTCTATAGAAGCAACCAAATTTTTCTGTTATAAACCATGTAACAAAAGAAGCATTGAAAAAGCATTTCGATGCAATTAATAGTTTAAGTTGGCAGGAAACAAAAAGCCATAAGCAGTGAGATATTTCCATAAATTTGACTAATAGATCCGAAATTTTGCCTTTTAAAATTTATTATTCATCATGTCTAATATAGGGTGATCAAATAGCCTGGGAGCAAATAAAGGACAACTTGGATCCCCCCCCCCCCCCAGTATTATTGATAAATTTTTTTTTTAACTGATAAATTTTTTTTTCATTCAAATTTCTTCCAAAATATTTATGAATTTTTTTTTAGCGCAAACAAAATGTTATCTCAAATGGGAGTATGCAAAAATGGACAAAGTGCTGATTTTGCAAAAATTCATTTATTCCCGCTGCCTACATAAACTTGGCAGTTTTACAAGCAAATAGATTCACTCTTTCTTCTCAGACAAATATTTTTCGGTGCTACTTATTCTCCCAACAATGCGTGCATTATTTGGTTGCATCAGAAGTTGCCTGAATTGAATACTGTAGTATTTTGGAAAATTGAACTTCGAATAAAAACATCTCTAAATATGAAAATACTATTAACTTAAAATTTCAACTTGGCGTACTCTCGTATGCGACAATTTTTATTAAGGTTGGATTCGAATTATTTAAAGCTTATTCAGACCATGCTTAAGCTTGCTTATTTCAACAAATAGTTAAAATGAACATTTTTACAAAATTCACTATTCAATGAAGATTTCAAATGATCCTGGGAAAGAAACTGCTGTGTACAGCTGATTTAAGTTACGTATAATCTTTAAACTTGTACATTCATTTCCTGCAAATTTTTTGTTATACTAAGAACCGTTAGTTCCACTAACCTACTGACTTTTTTCAAAACTTTTTACCTACTACCGACTACTAATCATAAGCAATTATTGTTCAAACATGATCCCTCATAATAAAATAAAAGCTTTGATACTAAATTACCGATTCAGAGTCAAGATAAATATTCAATTTAAAAAAACTTCTTAATTGAGAACAATACTTCCTATAATTACATAAGAGCGTATTCAATTGCATATAATGAACCAGCAGCACGAACTTGTTCAACAAAATCTGATCTTTCAGAAACAATACTCGTTTTCTGATTAAAAATCTTTTTCATTAAATTTGTTTCTAAAAATTAATAAGAAAAAGAATGCATGACCCATCTCGAGGACTTGTGCTCCGATTCTGACCCAATTATTATTCACATTCAAGAGCGAATTAATGATTCCTTCATTACATCATCTCTATATTCTAATTTTACACAATTCTATAGATATAGTAAAGGGTAAAAATAAAAATTCAAATAATGAGCTTAACTCGCCTTTCAAATAAAAATAAATTAAAGGTAATGTTCGAAGTGACATTATTTCATTACTTCCTACTGTAATTTTCGTAAAGAATATACAGTGCAGTAGAATACAATTAACTAAATTTTGAAGAATCCGATAAACGACTATGATACAACATAATCTAATCGGCGTGCGTGTGGGTGGGAGAAATCAACGAGGAGAAGAGGAGTTGTGTGTGAAAAAAGTAACTGAAAAAGAGTGAAGAATAAATAACAGAACAACGATTAAATAATACAATCTTTACAATAGAATTTATTTAAATCAATATTTACAAAAAATGAGATTGGTAAATTCATAAATCATAAGCAACACGTACTAGGTAAAATAATACAATTTCGTGGTACAGCTACGTTCTGCACAATAGCGAGTTTTGTGAGCCACGATTTATAAATGTAATCACAATGTGAAAACCTCTCCCGTACAACGCTTCATTGCAACTTCCCAATCTTGCGAACACATACTCAATGTGCATCAAGTTTGACGTGATAATGGCGCTGCTTCATCATCCTAAGGATCGAAACTTCTCAAAATTCATTAAACAAATTTACGAGTCTGCATTGCAGCTATCATTTTCGCACACAGATAAAAACTCTGGAAATACTGCAAATTGAATTCACCCACTTCCGAAGTTCATATATTAATATGTATAGTCTACAAACTGCACTATTTTCTTTGACCAGCTCTCTCAATTCAAATAAAGTTTCTTTAAAATTCCAAAACACTTCTGAATATTTCCATCCTCAAACACTCCAATTCTTAAATACTCTGACTTCAGGGATGAATTCAATCTCAGAGAATTTCCTTTTCAATTTTCAGTTGTTTTTCTATTGAGACGCATAGAGATTCAACTTTATTCCTTTCAAGTGTACACAGTACACGTGCAGACAAATTTCACGCAGAATTTAGAATCGCATTTGAATGGGCAACCTTCCAGCAGCTTAACTTCTACGTCCTTACTTTTCATCCAGTAATTTTTTTCCTTTTCATCTTTATTTTCGTGATGAACAAAATGCAGTCCTTTCTCTTAAAGTCAAGTCGAAATAACCAGTAAATGTACCCGAGAAAGATTTTACATACTTTTAAGAAAGAGGATAAGCATACAGTTCACAAATTTTGGGGATCAACCTGCAGAAATGCCAAATACAGTCAAAGCTTTCGAATTTAAAGTTTAGTCCCAGATTCTTGGATAATAATTATACAAAAAATTACTATTCAATGTATTACCAACACTAAGAGAATAGTCGCCATTAGCAGTTTGCAAGCTTTTGAATATTCTGAAAATTTATTCAAATGGATTAAACTTTTTTCTGATATAACGGCCTCAGGTCGCCAAGAAATAGTAACTGAGAACAAATCTTATTCCGAAATATTCTGATAGTTTTCATACCGCAACGGATTCTGCAGTAATAAAATTACCAAATTTACGATCGCCTCTGAAAGACCTTACACTGAGTTGACACACTAACCTTTTCATTTTACAATGCAACTTTTTTCGCGTGTTTACATGCATTTTTAATGTTCAAACATCTTTGAATATTCCAATTGCTTTGAAGTATCAACTCAACACAAATCAGTTGAATATCGCCGAATAAACGAATGAAACTTCCTCCTTCGCAAATTCTCAAGAGCAAAAATCGCATTCTAACGAGACGTTACTTAATCCAAACTTCTAAGGAATATTCACACAGTTTAAATATTTCGCTTCAAACTCAAAATCAAAAACTGAATCAAGCCCTTCTCGAAACCCTTGAAAAAAAAATTTAACATGTGAAAAACCAGAAGAAAAATAAAACTAAAACTATTATTTGGACAAACATTTCTGATTTGGAATAATTTTGAGCTTGAATAAAAATTTTCAACCTAAAACCCTATCTCAGAGATTCAACTGATTTATGGCAGCTTGTATAAAATATTATACATTGCGATAAATAAAACTTTAAAGTCAAGAGTGAAAGTGGAAATAAAACAATTTTTTGACCTTATCACTTCATTCTTGACTCTAAGAGTCAAAATAAATAATTATATATCTTCTATGATACATTCAATACTGCTTAAAATGAACATAACATCGCACTCAATACTGCTTCCTCTCGCAAACAAAACGTCGCACGATCAATAAAATATACAGAAAAATAATGAACTAATTACATAATTACAGGATGTATTAACGAGATTCCTAGGGGGAAAAAGCAATCGAATTGTGAAAGTTGACGTCAGCAGAAACGTTTGAAAAACTTCAAGGGCTTTCTCCAGTACCTCTTAAACTCATCCGCGCGATAACTTGAAGTAGCTCTCAATTTTAAAAACCATTTCGAGCCATTTTGGTGCAAAACTTTTCCCAACTCCCACCAAACCATCTACCGATTGAGGAATCTAAGCAGCACAGAACTTCCCCGATTGTGTTAACTCTAAGTATTGATTTTGCTGAATAACAGTTTCATAAAAAGTATACCTGCAGAATTTTTCATTTCAATTGCGCTCAGATTGTCTAAATACTGAAGACTTCCGTTTAGCTGAACCGATACGCGACGTAAACATCCGTTTAGTTGAACTCGGGAGAAATTCCCACCACTGTCCCCCTCCGCATGGGTGTTTCTAGAGGTGACTTTTAATTGGTTGCTACTGTCATTCTAATTGGTTGCTAACGTCAGTTGCTTTCTTCTGGGGATAGAGGGGGCCGCTCAAATTCAGCTAAACGAGCGTGGAAGCGTTCAGGTAAGTGGAAGTTCAGCTAAACGAGAGTTGAGCTAAACGGAAGTCTTCTGTACTAAAGATCGTCGATAAAAACGGGTCAGCGGTCACCAATCATTTGTCGAACTCAATATAAATGTTACTTTAACAGCAAGCGCGTACACACAATGCAATTTCGTCCACATTATTCCCAGACTTTCCACTGCATTTTATCTTCCCAAAATTGCCAACCAAGTTCGTCAATAAAAGTACTTCTTTAAAATCAGCAAACAGTTGCCTACCAATGATTCTTGAATAATTAACACCTACTAATCAAATACAATGCGGAGATTTTTCCATAAAGATATTATTTTTTCAGTTCGAATGGTACTTCTAGAACAAAAGACTTGGGCATCCTCCACCCTCGTTTTCAGGTGGAAGGGTAGAATTTTCATTCCCGTTTCAACCCTCTTCAGGAAACACGAGATCCAGCTTTTCCTTTGACGTCATAAACGAAGCGGCTTATCCGCGGCACAAACACCTCGTCGTATTCTGGCATCTAGTTAATTCGACAGATGCCTTATCATTATGACAACAATTCTATTATCAATACAATAATGCACTTGCAGTCATTCACTTTCACCTCGCACACCGAGACTCAAGAATTTAACTATCATCAAGAATTTAATTATTATCACTGAGAGAAATTGATCATGACTTTCATGTCCGTGTGCGGAGAACAATTGTATCGTGCATCGCCCTTGACAGTGACACCAAGAATATAAGGTTGTGCAAATAAGACTCAGTCCTACCCAGCAGGTACGACCAAGTTTCATCAGACTCTTGCAGTCGATATGACAGTATAGATAAGCCCTGACGCCACTTTATTATTAACCAATTGCTCCAATCATAAATCTACACTGATGCGTTTTCCCTCAAAAAGCAGTCATCCAAAAATTTTGATATACAAGCAATCTCAACTTTCCGTACGATCAATTCCAGTTTCAACGGCATCAAATGTTTCGTTATTTGAGTCGTCTCTACATTTTTCTTTTTTTTTTCTTTAAAAGAACCCTGCAGTTTTTTATTTTAATTAAATTTCACATTCAAAATTCTACAAGCAGCTTGTTTTGCAACATAACAGAATTTTTTTAGAAAACGCAGAGTGAATAATGTTTCCGCAGCTGTATGCAATAAACCCTACTGGGTAAACTATTGCAAAATTTCATAAAGAACTCATGTCAAAGATAAAGGTGACCTGAAATACATCCAAGCCACAGATTCTCAAAGACTCTATTTCAATTGAATAGTTGTTCAATATGGCATCAATAGCAATGGCATAATGGATAAATATCGGCGAGGTGCATGAACCTGACATCAATTGAGTTTTTCCCATTTCAGAATGCTCTCGACGTTTTCATTTCAATTTCTCGCGATACAAAAATACTATCCAGAGCGCGAATTCTCTCATTCACTCTCGACAAACAATAGGGTCTCTGAGAGTTCAATCAATATCTGCGAAATGCTTGTTCTATTTTAAAAACTAAATATATACAAAGCAACAACTGTCATTAAAATTGATGGAAAACTCAAAAAAACAAAATTGAACAATAATATAGAATCTTATATAAATTTCTATATAAAAATCAACTGCATAATTCCAACAAAATGTTATGTGGCAAAAATGTTTCATCTTATACTGAAGCAGACTGAAGTTTTTATGGACGTTTCGCTTTCGTCATTGCATCATGTGTAAATGCATATTTTTATTATACGTATCGTTGAACGTGCGTAAATTAGGTTAATTAACTGAGATACTCTAATGTGAAAATAAGCATTACTGTTACGTAGATTGCATTCAGCATTAACCTTTCCGTTCCATTCTTAGCAGTTCCAATGTCCATCAAGGCAGTTTTCGTCATCGCAACTCCCTGATTTCATTTTGACAAACAAGAGCTTTCCGACTAACGAGCAACGAATCATTTGGATAATTGTCAGAGAACAAATGTATTTATATGATAAGGTGGTTTTAGAGAACAACTATTTTTCGAGACTCAAATGATTGTTTTACCTCTCTCTAAAATTACAAATAGCTTAAAAATTCCAGAATCAACAATTGGCAAGCAACCAATTGTGTTTAATTTTCATTGTTGGCTCTTTCTGCCTCTCAGAGTTTGAGATGACGAACTACGTATATGCAACTGATTGACTCTATTGCCAGCAAAATAACACGTGACACGTGTATTAAAGCATATGGGACATCTCTCTCAATTAGAGCGTCTGATGAAGAATGTTCTTCAGAAACTCGGTTGACACACGTCTTCTCATTAGAATCTAAACCCCGAATATCGAATTTAATTGAAGACGAAGAACAAATTTGGAATAACTCCAAACATACAAAAAAGAGGATTCTGAAATTCCTCTGCTAACGAGTAAAAAAGAAACATCCAAACACTTGACTGTATGAGATGAATCAACAAATAAATTAAGGAAGAAATTTAATTCAAGGGCCATCATCTCTCCTCCATTTGTCTGCCTTTCTGATTTGGTTTTGATTAAACTACTTCAACAGACGTGATCCGAACTGTGAATCATTTCATGCACTTTCCATCCCGCCAATATTCCAGAATTTGATTTGATTCAAATCGCTTGTTGGTATTCACGATACAGCTCTTTATGAAGTGATCATCGCTATTTTGAAACAGTTAATTATTTCCGCTTAACGTCAATTATTCTATACGCCGAAATTTATCATATTTAACTGATTGTATCACGAGTGGAACATGAGAACTTGAGTGAACGTCAACTCTATAAACGAAACTAATTAGTCTTCTTTTGCTGACACATATTTTTAACAAGGTTGCATATCAATTAGTCAAGAACAAACTTTGAACTGTCATCTCATCCAATTTATTTAGACTTCAAAATGAAAGAAAACGAGCCAGATTATTTTTTTACAAACGAAAATTCTCCAACACTGAAAATTAAATTTTGCAGATAAAAAAAAAGCGAGAGGATCGAAATTACATTCGGTATTTGTGCGTTTAATAGACCCTATTGTTCACGAGAAATCACTCATTTCCTGAACAATTTCCTGCAAAGTGCGCTGACATCCGATTTCCTGGATAACAACGCACACGACTGAGCCTGACTGGTTTACGTACCGGGCTTGAATGCAAAGCAACTTTACGCAAAAAAAAGTTATTCATGTTACAGAGGTCCTATGTTCAAATGGTGTCAGCATAGCTTTCATATAGAACTTACAAATTTTTTTGTCAATATTACACGAAAAAACACCCCATCACCATTCTGTAAGATTCTCAACTCTTTTTCTTCGTGTTTATAGAGATCAAGGCGTTCAAAAAATGCCTTTCCAATAATTCAAGTGATAACTTTGCAAATCAAGGAGGATGACTTTCAATTTTTCACCTAAAACTGAAATTGACAACAACCTTTTCTAGAGCAAAAACTTCAAGCTTTGGATCCCAAGATCCTTTAGCGTGCTACCTAAACAAACTAATAAGAAGCTGAAAGCAGACAAGCGGACCATGTTCATCTGCTAGTCAGGGTCAAATGATAGGTCAAGCAGAAATGACGTAACCAAGACAAAGTGTCCATCAACCTCCACGAAAGTCTGCGTCTCAAAGCCAGTCTGACCTTGAAATGATGAAGAATATTTTCTAGATTGAAATTCCCATAATTTATGTATCATCCATGTAATTAATAATCTAGAAAAATTGTTCACCTTTCACATGCACAAGTATTTATTTTAAAATGGGAATAATATTTCATCCATAAATATTCAACCTGCAACAATAATGAGTGATCCAATTTCTGCTTTGCGTAATTCATTAGCGATCCACTGTGAAATTTTCAATGGTTTGGAGCCGGAAAAAATCGAAGGTCATTATTATGCTTTCAAAACTGGAATCAACTCAAGGGCAGAATGGATAGTGCACTTTCCGCTTGCTACTTTGTCCCAATTTTATCGTCATAACATACTTCGTGAGTGAAAGAAACGATTGAACAATCCGCTGGATAATTGAGTCCAATTATCCACCCATTCGACGACAGTCAGGCAAATCAAATTTTGCAACTCAACTTTAATTTCAAGTTCAAAGACATCGAAAATGGTCGCATGTTTGAAATTGAAGAGGGTAAATAATTGATTTGCACCTGGGATTCAAGTCAAACTTACTTTCCAAAGTTGAGATGCAAAAATGTCAAAAATTTATGCATTAGGCAAAATTAGCGGGAAATTTTGTTACATAATAACTGACGGCCCCTTTCTCCGCGAAGGCTTCTGTGTCTGGTTGAAGTTTCAAAACTCAATTCGTGTCGACACGAAAGAGGTTTTAGAACTCAATCCAGGTTAAACAATGACCTTCCGAACGTATTCGCACCGTGTGTACACTTGCTTGGTATTCCTCCGCGTCCGTCGAGCTCTCTATAGAGTTCCTAAAATAACTGGTGGAACCTAGAATTTCTAGATCCTACGTTACAATGCGTGCCAATTTTTGGATCTAAATCTAGTTTCTCTCTCTGACGACTGTTTCTCTTGCCCCCCCCCCCCCCCATCTCGATCTCTTCCTGCCTCGCGCTGGCCAAGCACCTGTTCTTCAAATTTTTAAAAAGTTAAATAAACAAACCGACAATAATGTCAAACAGGTGTTAGACAAAATTTAAGACACATTTTATGGCAATTTTTTGAGTTACGTTAATTCTGGTAAAAGAGGCATTTCGTTGCATTTTAAATTGGATTTTTTTTGTGTAGGTTTTTATCACGACAATTTCTCTCTCCTACTTCGACACGCGAGCAAATGTGTAGAAGTAAACGAACCCATCATTTGATATTTTTTTCGCAGAATAGAATTTTGGTAACAATTTTGTCGACAATCATTGCATTTTTCTTCAAATGAATTAATCATTTATAAAAACTTGAGGATTTCATAAGTCAAACTGCATCGTCTTCAAATGTTAGGAATGATTTGTTGAACATAATTAAATAATAATTAAATAGATTTTATGACAGTATATATCTGATATTTTTAAATTATTACATAAGCTTATATTTATATTGCACTTTTCATTAAGAAATATACGATTTAATCGTTATTTACAAGATTCTAATGTAAAATGTTATATTTGAACATTTCTAAGACAATAGTCAATAATTATCAATAAATAACGAATAACGAATTTCAGTAATAAATAAATTACAAATAATATTTCGTTAAAATAAATAATCTGTCATAAAAAAAAATATTCGAAATAATTAATATGTTTTGGCAAATCATTCTCACCTGTTTCAAAGCGCATTAAATTATAAAATTTTGGAGGAATTAATACTGATCAAATATTTTTAACACTAATTTGTAGTTCCATATTATTTTTCATTAAGTAACATCCTCTCTTTATTATTAAATAAAGGGTTAATTTATGAATAGTATAAATGCGGATTGAAGCTCTATTTTATATTCTTATTCTGACATTCTGGAAGTTTAGATATTCATGATTGATAAAAATCTATATTCCAAATAAACCTCATATCTGTAAATATAAATTTGTTACATAAGGTTTTTTTGTAGAAAAATAGATTTTGATCAAGAAAGAATAAACGCATAGACACGATGGACTGAACTGACTCGATTTTTTATATCATTATTTTTATTACGTGAGTAATAAGTGGAAATATATTCTTCAAACTTTTTGAAAATATTGTACAAAATATCAAGAGAACTCTTCAATAATATGTACTAATTGCAATTTAAAATTGATCATTTTAATCATAGTTCTACTTAGAGTTCATAATTCTCAATATCTCTATTCCACCCTTGAAAAAAATTCTAAATATATTTCCCTTATTATCGCAATATACGAAAAAAACTTTCAGGGAAAATTCCCCATGCAAAATTCGTTAACAGAAAAGAATTCTTGCAGAAAATTCACGGATTCTCTAAGTAGGATCTTCAAAATCCCCCGGTCAATATGAAGAAAATATTTTTCCTAAAAATCATTGAATACGCCAGAGGGTCATATATCTTATGTACAACAAAACGTATATTTTAATAGAGAAAAAAAGTATATTCTTTATTCAAAAAATTTATCCACTACGATTTTTTCGTAATAACAAAACTTGAATTATTATCGAGAAAAGTTAATACTATAGATGCACGGCTTTTCCTAATTTCATCACTTTACTTGCAATTTTTTCCAATAAAATAATAGAGGTTAGAATTTCGAAAAACCTTTTCTTTGCTCCAAGTTAATATGTTCGTTTTTGAACTTAGAAATAAGGTTGGATGTGACTGAACTAATTCTCCCCGATTTTACTTGAGTAATAATAATTAGAATTTTTACCTACTATTTACTCACGAATTCCAGTATAAGTAACAGGCTATTTTCCAGCTGGTTTTGAGGTTAAGCAACGAACTAAGGGGTCGTCCATGAATTACGTAAGGGAACCCCTCCCCTTTCAAACGTATAACCTAATTTATGGACAACCCCTAAGAACTTAAAGAAATTTAACCTATACTTCAATCACACCCAACCGTCTTTCCAAGTTCGAAACAGCCCTTCGAAACGAAAAAAATATACAGAAACAATCATTCTCTCGCTTCCTCCGAATGATTATTGTTTTTTTTTTCACCAATTCGAGGTATTTCGTGATTGAATGACGAAATGGTTGATGATGAAAAGCCGTGGTTCTATAGTATCACCAAAAATTATCTTTCGTAAAAGAAAGTAGAAATATCAATTACTCACAAAAAGCTACCTGAGAAAAAATAGTATGTTTCACAGTGTTCAAGTGTATTGTTAGATATTTTCAACTGCTGAAATTAAAAAAAAAAAAGGAAGAAACAAAATTTATGGTTTCAGGAACCAAAATATCGATTTATCTTGAACATCAACTGTGATGGAGACTTTAGGATAATGTAAACTCAATTTTATCGAATTTTGAAACAAGGTTTAGTAACTCTGAAATTTGTTTCCCTCATGTGTTCATTATGAGCAAAAATGAATTCAAAGAATACTGGATGAAGCTTGCTCTGAATAAAAGTTTAAGAATACAAATTCGGTAACCTTGTGGTGTCAATACTTTTTGTGGTTAAAAATGTGTGTATCTTCCTTCAAGAATGTAGGTCGTTTAGAAATTGGAGAAACTTAGCTATATTGTTATAATTTTATCGGAAAAGTTTTCTTCGCTCCGTTTCAGATATCAATTTTCAAATCGATTCAAAACAAGAAAATTACTAGGAAAATGGATTTTTTTTATGAGCACAGTTGTAAATAACGAGTTTAGCTCCTTTATCATTGGAGTTAAAAATGAATAAATGATCAGCGTTTCCATTTCCTTTTTGCTACCATAGGGAGAGAAATTTCGATTCTTCAGAACAAACGAAAAAATTAGCGGATTCTCACATGTTCAGGAATTTTCGAACGATCATATAAATGACATTTAATTTTGCAAACAAATCTGTTCTTATAATGTACTTAAAAAGAAACCATTATTGGTGTTTCTAGACACGAAATTATTGACTTACTGAATGAATAAATATATCAGAAATAATTTGAGATTGAAAGACAAATAGAACTCTCCTTTATTTGATCGTACGAACCTTTCATCAATACATGTTTCTCTCAGTTTGTCAGTCCAACCGACACCCTGAAAATAATTGAAAGTTTAGATAATTGAAAATGATTTCTATCCCATTAGAATTCTCAATGATCTCCCACACTACAAGTTGACTTTAACAATACGATTGACTCTGATTCTAAAATTTCGTTATCTCTTTCGGAGAATTCGGGTTGTGTAAACGAACGATGTTAATGCAATCTTGAGGTAGGGAGGAAAAATATCCTAGAAAATACGTAATCTAAGGAGAATGTATCTCTAGACTATCACACATCACTCGTGAGTTTCTCTTGACTCGTACTTTTGCTAGAAGAACGCATGCCCATTCACATTGGTCGCCTCGCACTCGAAAACCGAAGATACATCTGAAATGCGCAGCAACAAACGACAAACCTGACTGCACCTGACAATCCGTTGCATTTCGAACAACAGCGAATGCCACATTCACGATTTCACTGATATGCTTCTTCCCTGCACTGCACTGGGATCACTATCATCAGAGCGATTCCGCAATCGCAACACTTTCAACGTTTTCATCTCGTGCGGTCATTGAATACCAAGTTTTTCATATAGATTTTTAATTGCAATCCTTGGACAGGGTTCCTAACCCTGGGGAGTCAATTCTCGTCGACGCTCAGGACTGCGATGGACATATAGATTCTCGATTACTAAATTGCACTATGACAAATAAATTGAAGACAACAGCACCATCCATATAAACTTATACCGAAAAACGCGCCTTGTCGCAAGGTACCCTCTGAAAACGACGACTTTCCCTGAGGTTTCGTGCCTCCCCGCGTCCTTGGAGTAGTCGCGTGTTTCGTTAAAGTAAAATAGTTACGGCGGCGACTAGCTAGCGTTTAACGAACTTTGTACATCGGCGAACAAAGCAAAATGGTCCAATGCTCGTAGATGGTACCACGTATGGAAGTGTCGGTCGTCGTCCTCCGTCCCTCCTGGAAGAGCCGAGCAAAGCCGAAGCCAGGAATTTCACTTGATCGAAGTAGGATTCGAGGATTTTTGGGGACTTGAGGACCTCAAGGTTATTCAGGATTCGGGGTTTTCTGGAACTCAGAGGGAACGGAGAGCCTCCCCTGCCTGCGACCCTGGTGTCGAGCGACGAGCGGCTCTAGGATTTTTGGAGAAAAGAGATTCTTCCTGGTGAAAATTAGCCTTGGACGTCGACGCTCGCCTCCCCGCGGACGTTCGCTCGTCCGGGACGCGTCGCGGTTTCTCCGCGTGCCAGCATCCATGATCGACGATCGGGTCGACCGTTCAGAATTCGGCGAACTCCTTGGCGCACTTCTCGGTGGAGGAGATTCTGAGTGCCTCCTCCTCGTAGTCGTCGAAATTACTGGTGTCACCAGGGCCCTTGCACCTGGGTATGAATGGGGCCTCGATTCTCTTCTGGAAGACTGCTATCCAGTCGGTACTGGTGAACCACTTGTGTCCCTTGATGTCGTTGACTCCGGCCTTGAGGTTACCGTACCTCTTGGTGAGGTCCACCTGCAGCAGGTTGCGCAGGAGGTCCTTGAGATCCGAGCCAAAGTGGGAGGGGAACCGCACTTTTCCGCTCACGATCTTCTCGTAGATCTGAATCGGCTGATCAGCAAAAAAAGGTGGATAGCCAGCAGCCATTTCGTAGACTAGGACCCCCAACGCCCACCAGTCTACTGCCTTGTTGTAACCCTTGCTAAGAATGATCTCAGGTGCAAGGTACTCGGGCGTTCCACACAGGGTCCACGTCCTGCCTTTCACTCTCTTGGCGAAACCAAAGTCCGTGACCTTGAGGTAACCTTGGGAGTCTATAAGAAGATTCTCAGGCTTGAGATCTCTGTAGATGAGGTCGAGGTAGTGAAGGTACTCAAATGCGAGGACGATCTGCGCGGCGTAGAACCTGGAGTGAGGTTCGGAAAAGCGACCGACCTTCCTCAGGTGGCTGAACATCTCGCCTCCCGGCACATATTCGAGCACCATGTACAAATTCGAGTTGTCCTTAAAGTGAAATCGCAACGAGACGAGGAAAGGAAAGCTGATGGCCTGGAGAATCCGCTTCTCGTTGAGCGTATGCTCTACCTGCTTAAGCTTGACCACCTTCTGTTTATCGAGTATTTTCATGGCATAATACTCCTTGGTGGGCTTGTGTTGCACTATCATGACCCTACCGAAAGAGCCAGTGCCCAGAGTCTTGATTCTCTCAAAGTCATCAAGACCGGCGGTGTTGGTCGGATTCTTCTTCCACTTCTCCTCGAACTCCTCCTTGGCCTGGTCCAGGAACTCCTTGACGCTCTCTGCCGCGTCCACCTTTTTATTCGCAGTCGCGGCATTATTGCCCATTTTACCAGCCGCACTCCAGCCTCCCAGGGCTCCACGAACGTCGAGTTTCTTCAGGATTTCGTTTTTTTTCGCACTAGGGCGAGCGACACTAATTACCGTAAATTGGCTCGTGGAAAGCCTTGAGCAGGAGGTTCCACCTACCTGGTCCTTCGACGTCTTTGGAAACCAGCTAGGTTTTCTTCCTTCACCCTAGGTATAAATAGGTCAATACTGTCCCTTGTCTGCAACCCGCGCCATATTTCACCAGACAATTTGCAACCCGCGACAGCCCTTCCCAGCCCGTTTTCTGGCCTTCTGAAAGCAGGCAACACTGAAATTAAGGCTAAATCACACAGAGTGACTCACAATTTTTGCTTGCTACTCGAGTGTCCGAGGATCGTTCCTGAACGGTGTCAGGTACATATGTAGATCGTCGTGCAGCCAAACACGAGCGGACAGACCGATTCACCGACCACCAACACTTTCGTAGCACGATAATCCACGGGTTAAAACACCAGTCACAATCGCACTTTTTCCTAAACGACGCTGACACTTTCCGATGTCACTTTATTATCGTTGAGCGTTGAACTCGATCTGTCTAGTACAGCAGACGAGACAAATACCTTCTCTAAGATGGCGGCACGGCCTGCCTACTCCTCCCGGAATTTACACAAATGCGACAAATGGTAGAGAAGACGGACAGTGCTCTCTTCAGGAGAAGTTGACTCGCTAACGCGACGCGCACCGAGCACCGAGCAACGAGCCGAGCAAACACGAGCCAAGCAACGCAGACGTCAACGTCGACGATGTGTGAACCATGAATAGTGAACGGCTTTCGGGGTGCTCCGGAAAGTGCTGCCCCTGCTGTAGGAATGGTGAAGCTTCAAGTGAAGAAGTATATTGTTGGCACTGCACGGTGCTGCAGCGCGGAGTGGAAGTTGGAACCAAAGACAAAGGTCACTTTGCCCAGATGATCAGCAAGGCAACCACTGAACCCTCTATTATTCAGCTCTAATCAGATAACGTTTTCCCGGCCGGCGCTCGCTTTCAGGATTTTGTATCTTTCTTCATACCCTTCACTGCCCTTCTCTCTCTTGAGCGTCCTCCAAATGATATTATTCAAGAACCCGAGCAATGACCTAATAATTTATGGTACAATAATTAAGCCTCGGCAGATCGCAGATGTAAAGTAGGATCAACAAAAATAATTCGAATAATCTATCTGAATGTTTTAGGTTTACCAGATGCACTGATTTCTCAGCAAATGTGCTTCTTTTCGGCCTCCGCGCTAATTTGTTGATTTTTTTCCAAAACGGCTATTTTCGGAATTTTTCTCTGAATATCTACGTTTTTTTTTTTAGTTTTGAAATAAATTTTCTCATTAACATAATATTAAATGTACAGGATAATTTTTTGCCGGTCTTACTACCTAATGAAAAGAAACAGACTTGCTGGTTGTGTGTGTGTGTGTGTGTGTGAAGAGAGGGGGGGGGCGTGCGAACGGACTTGCACTGATTAAGTTTTTTATTTGTTATAATTTGAAAACATTGAAGTTTAAAAATAATGTTATGAAGTTACGAAAAGTTTAATTAATATGAATAACTTTCAAATGTGTGGGGGGAGGGGGATGAATGTACAGCCTCTCCGATAAAATTTCTAGGGCAGATGCTGCCCCCCTCCCCGCCTTTCCTGGGGGGGGGGAGGGGGTAGAAGGATATTATAGAGCTGCATTAAGAATGTTAGGAAACTAATAATATGACGCTTTGAAAGTAGGATTAATAATAATAATTAATAATTAATTTAGTGAAAGATTTGGAATAAAAACAAATTAATAATTCACTTTTCTTACAATATAAAGATTATATACCTCTTATTCTTTGTGGAAAAAGGTGGGTTATGGCATTAATTAGTTATTAAAAAAAAGAAAGTTTTTAAAAGTTCTAACTTGTAATGATGGTATCTTGCCTTTTGATTCTAATTTTTCTTAATATAAACCACCTTTTGTTGCTTCTTTTTTTGGAATAAAATAAGATATATTTCTTTCAGATATCAGACATTTTTCCAAATTTTTAATAATTTGAATGATAAATTATGACTATAGTTAGATAAAAATCAGAATCAGGGTGAGTGTGATATGTTTTTTTTTCTTTTTTACTGTTGAATAGGAAAATCTGTCATCTGTCAAACCTCATTTTTGCAATAAAAATGTTGGTCCAGAAAGTAGGGAATAACAATACGCGAA
>WSXT02000001.1:474657-484863 GCA_011762715.2 Neuroterus valhalla
ATTTCTGAGAGATTAAAAACATTTTAAAGAATCCCCAAGGATCTGATTTGTCATGTGGTTCTTAGTGAATTTCAGAATTTTTTTAGGATCTATGAAGAATTTTGAAAACTCATAAGGGTTTTTAAGGATTTTAATGATTTGAAGGGATAACAAAGTTCTCGAGGTCGTTTCCAAAAATATAATTTTTCATGGTTTATTGCGATCCTGAGTAATAATATTAGTTTATTTGATTGCGAGATTTCAAAAAATTGTCTAGAATTTTGGTAGAAACTGAACGCTTTCAAAGGACCGATAAGGTTTCATAATATTCAAAAAAAATCTTGGAATTCTATAAGATTTATGCAAGAATTCAAATTTTAATTAGTTCAAGGAATTTTGGTTCAAAACCCACTGCCTCAAAAATTAGCCACTTTTGGTGTCTTTATGCGTCTAAATTAGTATGTGTCAGACCTGAAAGTTAATGAACTTGAATGCAAAATTGTTTAATTCCATGTATAGAATATCTTATGTAAAAACGTCACGAGATTAGAATTTTCTTCTCCAGATGAGCTAAAAAAAGCTGAACCCGCTCAATTCCACTTTTCAGCCAAATTGAGTTATGTGTCAGAACCATCTTTCTATTCTCATTGATACGTATTCAATTAAAAGAGAAAATTTAAAGCAACAATTTCCAGGTAGAATTATAACCCATTATAGCATTTTAAAAATATGTATTTCCCATAGTAAATACTGATAATTATTTTGAGTTTTATGTTTGTCCATCAAAATGTTTCATTTTTTCTGTCAATCAATTTTTGTTCAACTGTGAAAAAGTATGAAAATATTCATTCCACATCACTTCCTTCGCTATCTTTCTTTTGCTGAAGTGGTCCTTGAACTAACCTTCTAGTCTTCACCAAAAAAAAAATCTCATTCTGCTGCAAATCGTTTCCCTTATAAGGTGTTTTGTCTTTCTTGTAAAATTATATTCATTGAAGTTAGGTGGTTTAAGTTTCCCATAGCTCAAATATAAATTAGACAGGAAATTGGAAAATAAAGTTTTTCAGTGTTAAGTATGTACCTCATAAAAAAATGAAATTTCTTTCTCATTATTTGCAGATGTCAACACCGCCACGCGATGCAGAGCCCCCAAGCAAAAAGTATCGAATAGAAGAAGGTATATTGCTACTGCAGTCTAATATTGTTTTATTTGTAAATTTGTAAAATATATAGGAAACTGTACAGTGTACTTGTATAAAATGTACAGCTGGAAAAGACGGTGAATGCTGAGGCAACAATGCTCGTAATGTATTGTGGGAGAGAAACAGAACTAAAGAAAAAATGTTCCTCTATGTTGGGAAGTTTGTTTTAGCGAAGCTTTTGTCCCTAATTGTCGAATAGCTCTTTGTGCAGTTTCACAATAAATTTTTGGTAGGCTAGGGTGATGTGCAACCATTGGCCAAAATAAAACTAATGTATGGTTGTCCTTCTGTTCTGAGATGTTACAGCGGAGAGACAGTACAGAATCTGTGGCCTTCGAGTGAGCTGTGATCATGAGTGTGCGCCAAAGAAAGAAAGAGATCGCTACATACGTTGAAAAGAACAAATCAGAGTTTATAAAACTCACTCCTACTGACGAGTACCAATATATTCAAAAAAATTAGATAGGTTAGCATTTTAGGATAGTTTTTTTAACGTCTTGCTAACTACGAGTCTCGTCCAGTAAAATCATGGCTGCCACATAGTCACTTTTTTTCTCCTATCACTTTTCAACTACTTTTTGAAGAAAAAAACCACTATAGTTGTTGAGCAACAATTTTGAGATTGTTGGGCAAGGATCGTGGGGGTGATTTATTCAGAAGAATTAGAATCCTTTTATAACCAACCTTCCTCACGATCCTCTCTGTAGGATCGGAGAAAGAAATCAAAAATAGCCTATTACAAAAATCTTTCTCGCGATCCTTCGCGTTGGACCGTAGAAAGATGAAAAAAAAGCCTCTTGAGCAAACTATTCTCATGATCCTCTGCACAGGATCAGAGAATCTATCTTTTCTTCCCCGTAATGTTGATAAATTCAAATGTTTGTCTGACAATTCCAAAATTGTTTGACAGTCTCGTTTTTGTTTCCAATAGATTGAAATAGAACCCAAGAACCACTATTCATTCAGGGCTGTCTTATTTTCTTGAATTTTATATTGCTTTCAATCCTTTTCTATCTACCCTGAATTCTTTGAAATTCACTAGATTCCATCGAATTTCATAAATCATGACATTTTGATCCATTTATTCAAATTTCCTCAAATTCTTTCCAATTTTACTGAAACCAATGGAATTTCTTCAAATTTTCTGCAACTCATTTATATTTATGTAGAAATTATCCTGAACTCTTATAATTTATCATTACTCTTCTGGATTCTCTGCAATTTCCTCAATTCGACACACTCTCAATGCTCTTGTCGATTTCATTCACTTTTCAGGCACATTAGGCTGTGACAGCCCTGGGTGAAGTAGAAAAAAAGTTTTGTGTACGTGAAATCACTTTTCATGATTTCTAATCGTAATATATTCAATGCTCAATTCTGACTGCTTCAATTTCAAAACCTATTGTTTGGTATTAAAATTTGACAAATTGAGTGGGCACCCACTTTTTTGCTATCGAGACTTGTAATTGGAAAAGGCAGTGGCGATATCAATTTTTCACGTCTCTATGTATTGTATCTAGTTTGGAAACGAAGCAGGTAAGGTTCTATACAGATAAAAGGGTCAAAATTAGGAGTATGGTGTTCAATGAAAATTTTAATTTTTCAAACCCTGCCCTCCAAAGTTCTTCCTTTTGGTGAGAATTACTGCCATAAATTTTATTTTATTTTTAATTTTTCAAAAATAGAAGAAAATGCAGATTACTCAGAGACAGCTGAAATGTAAAAACGCTTTGGGATATATAAGGGGAATATTTGAAAGATTTACCTAGGTTATTAGATTACTTGGTTCTAGATATTAGATTACTAGGTTATCTAGATTATTTCGAGTTCGGATATGTGGGTGAGAAAGGTGGGAGAAATTGAAGGAGGTAAATTCGGAAAGATGACCATGGGACTCGATAGGAACATTCAAGATTAAATCTGGAAAATGTAAGCGGGAAGGGATAGCATTAAAGGTTAGGCAAGGCATAGGGCATATTAGACATAAAGGATGATGGATTACCGAAAATTTGTTAAAAGAAAGAGTTGAGAGGTCTGCAAAATGAAAATCCTTCTAGTTGGTGTATGCAATTAGGGAAATAGGAGGCGAACTTCGGATTGGATATGTAAAGGGATCAGAAGTAAGGAGATAATAAAAAATCTAGAAGAAGAAGTTACAACTAGTTGGGATCAACAAATTCAGAGGACCTGAAGAAGAATAAAAGATTCAAAGTACTGTGAATTCCGTACATATGTGGAGAATAATTTAAGAAGGTGGTAGTATTGGTATGATAAGAAAAAAAATGAAAGCAAGAGCAAGGGGATTTAAAAAGGTACCCAGAGAATTAGGAAGGAGTGGAAGAGGGGAGGATAGATAAAGACAGACCAAATGTAAAATAGTTTTATATTATTAATGGTTGTACTTCTTCACCAAAAGGAAGAAAATTAGAGGGTGGTATTGAAAAAATGTACTTTTTTATTGAGGACCTATGTATTTAAAAAATGCCCGAAATCGCCATTGCTCGATAGAAAATTAGGGTTTAGCTCGTGATTAGGTTGGAAAAGGCAAAGTTTAAGGAATTGGCGCAGAAAAACGCACTGAGAGTGTTCTCCTTTGCTTTGTGCTTACAGATTTCTGCGTCGCCTCAGTCTCTCGGATATTTTGTGCGCGCAACCTTCATTGCTCACAGTCAGCCCTGAACCCGGTTAACCCGGTCAAGTCAAACGTTTCAATGCACATGAAATGTTGTCGTGACGTAGGAAAACAATATACAAAAACTCGAAAAGTCAAAGAATTGCGAAATCTTGACGCAGCGTTACCAACGTGTTCTGATTTCTGTTTCAGAGACTAGCAGTAACAAATTGGTCTGATTCAAAACTATAACTTGAATATCCAAATAGGCTGTGTCTTATTGGTAATTGGATACAAAACAGTGCACATGACCTATAAAATTAAAGTTGAATGCTTGGAAACTGAGAATTTTGAGGCAAGACTTGTCCAGGGTGGCGATTTCACCTGTAAACCTCGGATATAATGCCAAAACCTAGATTTTTTTGTGAGAACTTCATTTAAAAACCTAACATTGTAATGAAAGAGGTAATGTAATTATATTGCTAGGCATCTGTAATTAAATGCAAGTATAGAAACCTTCAATAAGTTGTATCAACTTGGACAGAAATTTAACGAAATTTGACCAAGTCATCTCATGAATCGCCACCCTGCTTGTCTATTGAAAAAAAAAAAAAAAATGTTGAAAATCCGAGTCTTCCATCTATCGCGGTCTCGGTTGCCATCCTGGCAAATTGTCTGAGTCTACATATTTTTTATGGCATCCAGCTGGGTAAAAAAGAGAGAATTCTGCTTCTCGGTGATAAATCTGTTCCCCTTGAAACAAAAGTTATAGACGTTCATAATAAGACTGTTTTAATTTCTTTAAACTTACAGTTTCGAGGAACTACCTGCTGTGGATTCTGCTAGGAGGCGTCGTAATTTTACACTCCCTTTTATGCTTCTTCGACAACAGGGTGTCTATACATTTTTTTTCATCACGCACTCCCTTAACTTGTTCCATGCAGTTAACAAATGAAATTGATTAAAACTTTGAGGAGGTTGCGTAATACAAAAAAATGTTTTCTTGGGCACCCTTCCCGACAGTCTTCCTTGGATAAGAGTTCCTTTATTACCCCGAGAAAAAATTGACAATCCTATTCCGTTCTCATTGATAATGAATGATGATAAAACAAGGGTAATTTTTTTGACTCGACCAAACTTTTATACATTTTCTTTTGTTGCAAAATTTTTACAGATTTGTTACGTTTTGAAAACTTGAGGTTGATTATATTTGTCGGGTGAACCAACAGCAGTACTCGTGAATTTGGCCTGATATAGAAAAAGCTTTGCAACTTGAACAGTTAGTAGAGAATTTATTTCAAATCGCCTCTAGAACTTTTCTTTTCAATGGAAACGTGAGATTAATTTTCCTGCAATTCAATTTCAATTCTTTTTCGGATAAAAAATAACTTAAATGGTCGACCCTAGATTGTACCTCTTCCATCACAAAAAAGTGTTGCAACATGTGTGATGGACAAAGTACTGAAGAATGTTGGGCGTTGATCAAAATATATTCTAATCTAAAATTTCTCCACAGGAAATGCTTCAGAGTTCTTGCCAGGCCCCATTTACGATCTTAATCAGACAGGACAGGTTATCGCTGGTAAGTATTTTTTTCTTTTTTTTCTAAAACAGGGTGTCCAGCATACGGAGAACTATACTATTCCTGATGCGTCATTTTGGTTGACAAATTCATTTATTATGAAGAAAAATCGCTTTATAGTAGAAAAATGTTCCATCCACATAATTGCATTCAAGAATATATCATATAAACATTGGAATCCATAAGAAAAAAAAGTTCAATAAAGTGTTTTTTTTTTTTTTAAACACGTCATCATTGGAGAATGATTTTTTTTATATTAATATCCATCCAATGGATACTCATTAGAGAATTTATGAGACTTAAGAAAAATGTCCAATTCCGATCATCTTCTTGCTGTATGGAGTATTAGTTTTCGTACAAAAGAGGATGAAAGATTCCTTTCAAGATGTCCTTTCAAAAGTTCAAAGTATTTTTTACACTCCTTTTTTCATTAGTTTTTTAAGGCCTGATATGGGAGCTATATTTTCTATGTAATTTTGGCGGGAATTTTGTCATAGGGTCTCCGCTGGACACCTTGTAAAATGGATATTTTTAAAGAAAAAAAATTCGCGAAATTCCAAATGATGTGCATTATTTTATCGTGACAACTAAAATACAAAAGTCTCTTTCATTAAAGTTCCATTGACTGTAGATTTTAACAACTCAATGGACGTTTTGCTGATAAGATCTGATTAATTTTGTTACCTAAATTTCGACTTGCAAAAAAGAATATAAGATTTTAAATATTGAAAATTCCATTTTCAGGACCTGGAGCAAAGTATCTTACTTTGCCTGGGATATTGGGTGCAGCCCTGCCAAAAATATCGTCAGAACAACAAGATACCGTGACAAGAGCCAAAAAGTATGCAATGGAACAGAGTATAAAAATGGTCTTGATGAAGCAGACTCTGGCTCATCAACAACAGGTAATTCTGCACTTTCTGATTCCAGTTTTATTTTTTTGGTGTGAATTTATTAGTTTTGTGCATTCCAAACTAAACTTGAAGCTTCAATTTCGAAAGAAAATCAAACGAATATTACGAATTCTTATAAACAAATTTCTTGTCGATGCTCGACCTCATAGTAGGGCAGAGAGTAGAAGAATATTTCATTTCATTTCAAAATTCAGAGGTGGTCCAAAAGTTGTATTTTGGTACAAAGTTCTTTCAGCAAAAAGTTACAGATAAGAAAATATATATCTTATGTTCGCGCATGGACGATATAGTTCAACATAACGAATAAGAGCGAATTTTTTGTTATTTATGAACGAAATTTTTTAATGCAAAAAGAGGATTCTGGAAATCGATATTTAGAACTATAATTGTCCTCCGAAAGCTGTGCAGCAATAAGAAATCTAGGTACCTTGTAAATTGTTAATAAACTTGAAAATAATGAGAAAAGTTTTGTTTTCACTTGATTGTATGACATTTTTTCTTTTGCTAACGAACCTTATAGCAGGTTTTGCAAGCTAGAGGGAGTCGAATATTTTAGAAAACAGTGGAATGTTGAACCCGAGAAAATTCATTTTTCATTAAAAAAGATCATTTCGAACAAGAGAATTATTTTCAACAGAAAAAGATTAATTTTAAACCAAAAAAAAAAGCATATTCTACCCGAAAAGATGCATTTGCAACAGAAAAGAAGAGTTTAAACCAAACAGTTGTATTTGCTACCAAACACTTCAACTTTCAAGGAAAATGGGTAAATTTCAAGCACAGACAGTTGCCTTTGCAAGCCAAGGAGTCAAAGTTTTGTGAAGATAGTTGAACGCTCAAGCTAAAAAGTCGAATTATCAACGAAACAGTTAAATTTTTAATGAAAGCAGATATGTTTTATGATACGCAAGATAAAATTTTTATCAAAACAGAATAATTTCCAATAAAAAAAATGAGTTTCGAAGCTAAAAAATCAAAAGTTTTCGAAAGCATTCATCCATTTTGCTTGGAAATAAGCTCTTGTTAAAAATTTGTTTGGTTGCAAATGCACAGGCCTGACGAGAGGGGAGGGGAAAGGGGGGATTCCCCCCGGGCCCGCAGTTTTAATCCTTCACAAAATTGTAATTTTACCATTGTTGAGGGGGGCCCGGTGGAGGGGGCCGTGCATGGTTACCCCCGGGCCCGGATATTGTCTCTACGGCCCTGCAAATGCAATTATATATTGGTTTCTTCTCTCACCCGAAAATTGAACTGTTTGGTAGAAAATTAGGCTTTTTTCGTTTGCAAATTATCTTCCTAATTGAAAATCTATCTTTTTGGGTTAATAGTTCATCTACTATGGAAGGAAAGTAATCTTGATTGATATAACAATAACAATGTACGATGTAAATGGAACTTTCGATGCTCCATAGTTTTTAAGGATAATCATAGTTGTAGATACTAAATTCGAAAGACATCATTTAATAAAAAATTGATTTCATTCCAAAATGATAAAACATTCGCTGTGTTTCGTTATTTTGATCTTTAGCGCCGATGCGCTAGCATAAGATTCTCTTCGATCTGTGACTTTCTGTGAGCTTTTGTACCCCCTCCAACTTTGAAAAAAAAATTTGGTAGTGTTGCTGCGCCCTACCTCACAAGATCTATCTTTTCCCAAAAGTCCAATATTTGGAGAGTTTTTCTTAATTTCCTTTTTTTTTATTTCCTTTTTTTCCCATAGAATTTCCCTGAAATTACTCTATTATTATATATTTAAAAAAATAATATTCCCAATAGCTGTGTTTTCTATTTCTAAGTATAAATCATATATTTTCACTATTTCTTATTTCTCATTATTATAAACTCTAAACTTTCAAGAACGAAATATGGATGAAAAATTTTGGAATGCACAAAATCGCTTTTAGTAGTCTTTCATCAAGTATTTGGAAGTTAAAAGTATTCTAGTGAATTCTTATAAAAAAATTATGTACGACTGAAGAGGAGTTTTTTCTTATCTTGTAAATATAGTTTTCAAGTTCAGAAGTTTTTTTTTCAAACAACTACTCATTGAAAGGCTATTTTAATCATGTTTTGCTTGTAAACCCAATTCCACTGGTGTAACTGTTTGTAAAATGAAAATGAAAATTAAGATTAAATTATTCAAATTTCAAAGCTTTATAGAATAGTTCCTTATGCTAGAGAGAGAAGTGAAAATATTTTATACGAGTGAAATTGGTATTTATTAGTCATCATTAGTGTTAGTGCATCATGGGGCATTTAGTGAATGAATTATAATTAATTTCCGTAGATATAACTTGTGTTTAACCTTACGATCTTATGAATTTTTCTTTGATTGTTGTCTCCTTTGTTAATTTCTCGAATGGCTTTCGAAAAAAGCGGCATACCTTCACACTAAAACGAATTTGCCAGCGAGTCTTTTTTGTTTAAACTGACCTCAAGCCTTGAACATCAGAATTGCTAATCTCGAGAAAAAGTAAAAAAACAGACTAGAAAAAAAAAGTTGAGTTCTTCGGAATAGAAAATATTTCGATGTAAGATTTATATAGATCAACTATTTGAAATTAGAAGACATTCAATGTGGACTGTTCCTAGGATTGAAGTTTTTTTTTAATGAATCCATTTCGAATCATTTTCGAATATTGGTTTTCATGAGAGATCAAGAGTTATGTGCATTTGAATTTTAAAAATTGTTTAAAAACGACAATTCTCTCTTTCAACTATGCGAAAATTCAATTTTTTGATGAAAAAAATTTACGTTGTTAAAAAATAGTTTGTCCCGCATAAATTTCAGAATGTCTTTCTCATAGAAGTACAAATTTAACGAAAAAAGTAACAAAGAAAAGAAGTGTGGATTTCCTGTGAAAATAGGTTCTTCATATTTTTAAAAAACATTGCCGAGAATTCATTGAATGTGAATCTTTCCAAAAATTATCCAATGGATTTGAAAAGATGACGATAAATTTCACCATAGTCCAAAAACAAATGTCAAATATCTCGAGTAAGTCTTCAGTTCAACGTTTGAAGGAAATAGTCTTTTTTTTCTCTTCAAAACAATCTTTAAAATTCAAAATTTTAAATACTTATAGCTTTGAATAAACGTTTATTCCTCACTTCAAGAAAAACTGGTGTCACCTAATTTCCTGTCTTATTTGGAATGGAAGTTTTTAGTTGTAATTTTTATACTTGTTTAAACTTGGAATATCGCTGGCACTTCTCCAAAATTGGAAATAAAAAAATTTTGAAAAGTAGTTATTAGTGGATTTTGCACCGGACTCATACATACTACACCATCACATCATCGATTTTTTTTTTACTTTACAAGCCAAAATGCGTCCAAAATAGGAAAAAGGCAATAAGTAATAATGTAAGGATTTGGACTGACAAGATAGAAGAGAAAAGCTCATTGAATGTGTCTGCAAAACAGCAGAAATATTAGGGTTAATAATGAAGGTATGATGAAATGGGATATGCCGAATAAATAATAATAATAAAAAAGATCATTTTGATAAAGAATGTTAGAAGTAGAGGGTCAAGGTTTTTGACAAACTGGAATACTTCATAATAGCCAAGGGTGAGAATAGAAATAAAGCTGTAGCAGAAAAAAAAACACTTGAAGCAGTTTATGACAGAAAAGAGAGAAGAAGGAAGAATAAAGAAAAATAGGAGAAGGTAGATGAGGAAGCATATGGATTGTTTTTGAAAAGCACTAAAGAAATCCATAAGCAAAAATATAAGGGAAAGAGAAGAAGGATAGAAGGTGATACACGTTGAAGATTTCCCCGATCCAAACAAATAGTCGTGTTTTCACCATGTTTAATTACTGTCGAGCGGGAGATTTGACGCCGAGAATCGGTGTAGGCATTCGATGCTATCGAATGCCTACATCTAAACTCGTCTGTCGATAATCGACTGCGCTCA
>WSXT02000001.1:490838-505335 GCA_011762715.2 Neuroterus valhalla
ATGGAATAAAAATTGGAAAATCACTTGTCTCATAATGAATGTCAATTATTCGTAAAGTTTTTTACAAATATTCGTTAATATGATCCACTTTTTGATAAATGTATACGAAATCTTCTAAAAATTGTGGCCTGTCCAATAGTGACAGTCTCTTTTTGTTAAAATTTCGCAAACTTTTTCCACTTTTTGGAACAATTATTTTGTCCGTGTAGAAGAGCCCCGATATTGTAAGGAACAATTGGGGCAATGAAATATGGGCGCATCAATGAACAGCACGTACTGGCACACAGTAGGGCAAAAAAGGTGTCTAGGCAAATTAGTCAACAGGCCACAATTTTAATTCAATTTCAATGTTTTTTAAAAATCTGATGAATTTATTCATAGATCGTTCGAATGTTCATATGCAGTTTTATTGACGCTCTGATAATCAGAATCAGTAAAACAACTCCCTAGAAATAACCTCTAGTGGTATTAGTTGAATAGACAAAATTTTTATATTAATATAAACAATTAGGTTTATAAATGTTTTTTATACAGAATAGGCTCCTTTTTCTAACTTAAAAAAAGGAAAAAAATACCTTATAGTTCTTGTTGAAACATATACATATATATACATATATTTCAAATATTTGAGCAATTTGAGAAAAAACAAGAAAGTTATGATTTTTTGAGTTAAAAGAGTCATTTTTCGTATTTTTTCGCGAATATAAATTTTTTCAACTAATAAATAATTTTGTATGCAAATAACATGGAATCTTCTTCAAGAGATAGTCAATGGACATCTATGAACTTTTTCAACTCAAAAAACACTGTATTTTATCCAGAAAAGCTGATAATGTAATTGGGGTCAAGGTCATCCCAGTGAGACCGTTACGTATCATGAAGGAAGTCAGTTTTTAATTCAGAGATGTCGTTCTTGGCCTTAAATAAACTAGTATGATTTCACTTACGTCGTAATACTAAAACAAAATCTATGTTGCACAAGCTCTCTCTTATTATTTTTAAAATTTTAATTAATAAATGCATTACTTTGACACTTTTCTAAAACACGCCGAAATATCTTATAATCCTTTGGGATTTCTTAGAAATCGTTTTAAATATTTTGAAATTTAATAAACCCTCTGAATGTTACTAAATATCCTGAAGATCTCATAAATCTTGTGAAATCCTTCCAAATCTTCGTTCATTGAGGGATACCGTTTAAAACCACATGGGCATCCTTTGAAATCTCTGAAGTTTCATGAAATCCTTCAGAATCATCACAGATATACTTGAAATTTCCAGTTCTACGAAATATCCTAGAATCCTCACAAGATTCAGGATATTATTCGGAATTCCATGAATATTGTTTAAACGTTTAAATCGCTTGAAATCCGTTGACATTTTTGAAATAAAATAAAGTACCTTATTTATTTCTTGTGTTATTCCTTGAACTACTATGGGGTTTTCAAATCTTTTTAAATTCCTTGAAACATTTAGAAGCCTTACACATTCCTCAAAATAATTGGAATCGCTGGAAATCCTATGAATCCCCTCCGATTCCGCTTTTATAGAGCCGGTTGGTAAATTCCAGTCGCTCCTGTCAATAAAAAATTGTCAACGACGGTTGTAAGACTCATCGAGAAAGTATCATAACACTGGTCTACAGTGGTTTTGTTGCCCTAGATATAAGATTGATTTTGCATATATTTATGTCCCAATTCATAAAACTATCAATGATTTTGCAAGATTTGCTCTCTTTTTCTTTTAGATCTCCATTTTCATTTTACATTATAAAGATTGGAAAACAAGAAACAGAATAACAGATTTATTTTTAATGTCAGTTTTGTTTCGAAAAATTATGCTACATCGAAGTAAATAAAGAGGAAAATGTCGAAAACAAATGTTACATTTCCATAAAACGTTTTTTATGATCCTTTATTTTATAATTTTTTAGGGGATAATATCTTCTCAAAGGCCAGCAGTAATCTGCAATCATGTGACAATCTATCGACCCTGATACCTTTCCTCCATCACTTTTAGATCCTGGTAGATGCGCTCTCTCTGTTCCTCACTATAATTTTTCAAATTATCCGGAAATTCATCCAGATGATAGTGGAGATAGTGTAACTTGATTCTCATATTTGCTCCTAGAGTCTGAAAGTTTGTCAGCATATTTTGTACGATTTCTTCATAATTTGGTGCGTCATGGTTACGTGGAAATTTTTGGCTACCAACACAAAACTTTGCCGAACTTTACATTCCGGAACAGTCATAACTTTAACGAAATCTGTCTTTCATCAATTGTCGTATCTAAGGACCATCAAATATTGCATCTTTCAGTTTTCCGTACTTAGCTTCAGAAATTTCCTAAAAATGTAATTGAAACCATCTTCTTCCTTGTCCAACGCTTTTGCAAATTTATCTATCATCCCTAACATAATATGTAATGGTGAAAGTATGGTGGAAGCCTAATCATGACTGGGGAAATCAATTTTATTACAAACAAGCCGATAATATGTGAAAATTATAAAAACAATAGCACATCCAGTACTTTAATGAATATATAGGAAATTTGGGCACTTGAAAACATACAAATTTTCAAAAATATCCAGGGCAACGCAACAAAAACATATTTTTGTAGAGCTGTGTAATGTATCTTTTATTTGAGATAATTGATTTTTACTTCCTCCATTTGATCTATTTGATCTATTTTAAAGGATGTTCTTATAGGGGTCGTAAAAAGCTCTTCTGATGAGAATTTAGACTTTTTTCTGGAACAGCATTATTATCTCACAAATTTGTGAGATGGGACAGGTCGCGGTCATCGATTCGCGATATTCCCTGTCGCGTTGTGGGCAACAGAACGTCGATGGAGGCGTTAATGGGGCCAAGCCCGAGCCAAAAGGGCCAGGATCGCTATATATTTCCTACTAATTCCAAGTTGAACAGCCGTTACATATTGCTGCACGCGTCATTCGTTCGAACACGCTGGATCGTGGTACCAATTAATTTGTAGTCGATTATGCCGGCCCGCGTTCCAGCCTGGTGCACAACACTGAAGTGATTATTTTCCGACTCTTTATTGTTATTGCCCACTCGAATCACGAGATATTTCTCAGAATGCTGCATTTAAATTGCTTATATTGCACACCTCTCAAAATTAAACTTGTATTTAAAATTCAAATCTTCCTCTTATTCCTTTTCACCCTCATCTTCACTAACTTTCAAATCCTTCATTAATTAGACTTAACTTGAGCAGAACAACCCTAGTCATTCGTAGACTAATAAATTATATTTTTCTTTTCAGATGTCCTGACAGTGGGCCACGGGCCACCAGGATGCCGACAGACGACGACTATGGCCGAAGAGAACGTCTCCTGTTGCACCAGCACCCGACCGCTCAATACGGTCCACCTTCCTCTGAGATTCAAACCAGCAGTAGCAACTCCTCGGACTGCTACCACAAGCATTCCGAAAGCCGATCCTCCTTATCAGTCTCTGGGCCAAATCAGGACCGCTATCAGGACCAGCGATCCCAGACCAATGATCACTCCGACTATGGATCGCGAGATCGGTTCGAAAAATCCAAAGAGGACATCGGTGACAATGTCTCCAAGTCTTCTGAGTCTCGTTCATGTAAATCAAATTGCGAGTACTCAACCCCGCAAAATCAGGACAGGTTCCAGACCTCCAGTTCACTTCACATCCACCAGTTATCTGGAAGATCATCCTGTCAAACGATCTCGCAGAACCTCCTGGCCGATCGATACTCCAGGTATAGCGAGTCACCCTCGGTCCACAATCAGCAGGTGTCAGGATCCGTTTCGGAGAGATGCACTCATTCCGAATCCGGATTGCTATCATCTGAAGCTGGAAATGAGTACGCCAACAGCAGTGTTTTGGCCTCTGCCTCGGGGAACCTATTTTCTCCAGATACCTTCCCATCCCCACCGTCCCCGGCTCCCGCAAACGACCGCTTTGTACCACCACCGCCACTCTCTCCATGTCCCAGCGAGAAGTATTCCTCGTCTCAGAGTCTGGCTGGTTATCCTCCTGCTGATAGGTAAGGATACCATTTTTGTTGATAGGCGCATGATCTGGCATAATCAAATATTTTTTCATAATACGTGCAACGAAAATCAAGTAAATCAAATGTGCAAGCAGAAGGAATTTGAGAATGTTTCTGTATTGGCATCACTGAGTCGCGTGCGTAATAGGCCCTAATAATATCAACCCATTAACGTAATTGTATATGTGATTGTCGCATGTTGTCAACCAAAACCTTAAAACTCTAATATCGTACATGGCGAGTGGCGAATGGCGGAGATCACTGACTCGTGTGGTGCTGCCCTCGCTTCGTTCGAGCCAGCAACTCCACACTCGTCAGTAGTCTCAGCCTATCGCCACTCGCCGTGCAATATACTATTCTTCCATTATAATTTTGAGTCAACAAATATTTTATCATTCACAGGGTTCTGCCCTCCGGTTCTCCGAGCCCCAGAGACCGGTTTGGAACGGCTCCAGCATCACCTGTTCCTCCAGGAAAGGATAGGTTCTCATCCTCAGAGCGACTGCTGGCCTCTTCTGCATCCATGCATGACACGAAGGATCAGCAACGATACTCAGGATGTTCTACTGAACGCCTACATTCATCAGCATCGCCAGTTTTGGGAAACATACAAGGCGACAGATGCCTATATGCATCTGAAAAAGACTCCTCGAATTCCAAATATGGGATCTCGTCAGAAAGATTGGTCTCGGCCTCTCCAATCCATGCCTCAGTACCAGAAAGGTTTGCTGGAAAGTCATCGGATAGGTTCCTGGTGGAATCGCCGATTCACGAGCGATACCAAAGTTCATCAAGCTATCGGGATCGGGATCGATTTTCATCAATTTCGGCAGTTGCAGAGAGATTCCTCTCGAGTTCTCCGAAACCGGAGGGTGCACACCAGAGATATTCTTCAAGTGAAAGGACCCTGGCTAGTTCAGGAGGCGCTGATCAGTCAGGGAGGTACTCGAGTTCGGAAAGGAGTGTTGAGAACTCTTGTCAGAAGTACACGGAGAGACCGAGTTCATCGCCAGTACCTACAGAGTTTGACAGCAGATTTTCGGGGTTCCAGGATGTCACATCCGGACAGAGATTTGTTGTCTCCAGTGAAAGATTTAATGAACTGGCGATGCAGCGATTCGGACAGAATAGGGCTGATAGATACTTGGCCAGTGAAAGATATCTGGCGTCGAGCTCTCCTGCCCACGATGGCAAGATTGGGAATGAAACGAACAGGTGAGAGTTTAATCTTCCATCATTCTAGTATTCAATTCCTAAGTCTTTTTTCGCATTCCTGGTATCTTTCGAACAAAAGTTACGAAAACTTTTTCCTCATTTCCTCAGTTTTTGGTGGGGCAAGGTCTGTGCATATTTCATAGTGCGACTGATTATGGTAGCCTACAATCCCGCGGACACCTTAACACTAAAAACAAAACCAGAAAGATCATGAATGAGATAGGGGATGTAATAGTTGACAATACTTTTACGAAAGTTAGGTGACTAATTAAAACAACTCCTTATCAATAAAATGTTTTTTTTCTTTTAGGCATTCCACGTTTTCTTCGACGGACCGACTTTTGGCATCGTCCTCGCCTTCGTCATCTGAGACGAGTCGCTACAACCCATCGTACACGAATACCACTAGCGTCCAATCAGCGACAGATAGATACAGTCTGTCTCCTACGCCAGAAAACAATACAGGTCATCGCAACTACTCACAGTCCTCATCCAAAAGCAGCGAAAAATACCTCCAAGTATCAAAGTCTGCCCAAAGCTACGGCAACGAGCGTTATCAGCTCTCCATTCAGAACGAACAATTCGAAAGATCGACTCAGGATCGCTATAGTCTCGAGAGATACAACGTATCTTCCAATGGTAGCAGTGATCGATTCCAGTCCTCCAGTTCTGATCGATTTCATCCCTCCAGTTCGGATCGATATCATAACTCTGCTGATCGTTATTCTCCAGCTCGCACCAACGCTGAAAAGTACCTATCCCTACCAAAACCAAAGGAAAGATACCCAACAGGCCGCATAGCAGCTTCCTGCGCCTCGATCAGTACCGGATCATCCGAAAGAAGCTATGGATCCGGAAGTGGAACTTACGTACCACCTACCGCTCACACACCCGTTGAAAGGTCAGGTTCTTCCATTTATTAAATTTATTTTTATTGTCTCAACTAAGAAATGTACCCTGTTGATAAAGAATTTGTGTGTTTGATGGATATGGAAAATAATTATTGCATTTCGTTGAGGAAGTTGAACTGTGTTAAAATCTACTGAACTTCAATAGACTTTCAAATAGACCTCAGTGGCAAAATAGTATATTACAATACTAGGCTAGGAACTTGTATTTCCGAGGATGAAATCCTTTTCCCAGTTCTAATCATCCTAAATTTGATTGCTAACAGATACGTGCCACAGCCACCAGCAGAGGTCCTTTATCCGGACAGATACGTAGACCGATACGTGCCACCGGGGGCTCACACACCAGCGGATCGTTATGTCCCGGCGACAGATCCAGGTGATCCCTACATGAGACGGGACCTGGGGTTTCATCATCATTATCGGCTACCACCACCTGGTTATCCTTATTACCAGACACACTTTCGATTAAGAGGCTTCGCGTACGCGCCTCCGGGTCATCTCGGTGGTAGTCCCGGATCGAGTAGCTCTAGTAGTTCAACTTCCGCTCAAAGAGACGGTTTTTCAACTTCGCCACTTCTTAGGTCAAAGGTGCGTGCTTCCGCGGTCGAATTTAGCGCAAATCCGACTCGACATGTGTGTGCTAATACAACTCCCTGCTGCTCCGAATTCATTTCCGGTCAGAGGGGATGCTGCCAACCTATACGGAGGTCACTGCCACCCGGAGCACTGCCATCCATCCCTGCGCAGTCCGCCCATTCTTCATGGTGAGTACTCATGTAGAATTTTTAATTAAGTTCTTTGAGGCCTTCTTTATTGGAGTTTTGCTCCAATAATAAGATAAGGGATCCCTGCAGAAAGTCCATAACCCTTTGTCTAGAACTCAGAATCGCTTGCTGAGAATCATTAAAATCTGACTGATTCAAAGTGAGTATGTTAATCTAGGGTGTCCGCACGCCAGGGCGAATTGGGAAATCATTAAAGGAATCATTATTCTGGGTGGCAACTTGGCCGGGAAACCAGGACGGATCGGGAAATGACCGGGAAATAAATTTAAAAACCGGGGAATTACTTGATTCAACCTAGAAAATCCAAAATTTTACCGTGAAAATACGAGGAATCACCACTTTCTTTTTATAAATTGAAAAGAGATGTTATCATTTCATTTGAAGGATTTAACGTTCCTTTAGTCTGATTCTGACAATTCTGTACTTTATGTTGCTCTGTAAAACTTTTTTCAGCTGACTCAAGTTTGATAATCAAATTGATGGTAGCTCAAACATACAGAAAAAATGATTTTCTCAATTTTTTCAAAAAAAAATGTATTTATCACGTTTTATTTGCTTTCTCCTCATTTATCTAACATGGGACAGGAAATTTCAGAAAATAATTATAGTTTTTAATCTAGGGCAGGGAGTTTCAGTAGAGACATATAATTTCACTTGGAACATAATAATAATAGATAATAATTTTATTCGAATGATTTTTATTCGAATTGAGAAGAGAGGAAATTGAGAAAATCACTCTTTCAGTTTAAAATTTGTCAAAATTTGAAAGTTCCCTATCCCTAATTTAAAATGAAGAAAGTAATTAAAGCAGTTTTCAGAGTAGAAGGAGTATTCCTAATGAGAAATATTTCTGAATTATAATAGAAAAATTGTTCACATTGTTAATTGCGAATTCATCTTTTTTAGTTCAAAAATCAACTACTTGGTTGCAGGTTAAACTCTTTTGTTGGAAATTAAAATTCTTTGTTGAACGTGCATTATTTTAACTTAAGATCCACCTCTGATTGAAAATGTGACTACTTTGTTAAAGATCGATTCATAGTGAATTAGTGAAGATTCGAGTACTTAATTGAACCTTGATTTTTGAAATAAAAAATAGAACTATTACTTTCAGAATTTATTTCCTTTGTTGAAAATTTGCCACTTTTGCATTAAATTCATGTTAACGGTTGAAAATCCACCTTTTCTGCATAAAATACATTTATTCCTGTTGAAGATTCATCATTTTACCTGAGAATTCATTGGTTTTGTTCAAAATTAGTTTCTCTAACTCGAAAATGATCTTTTCTAGTTTAAAATTCAACTATTTCGATGAAAATTTGTGTTGATGAATTTAAAAGTCAATTTTTTCGTTGACAATTCACATGTTTTGTTGAAAAATTGATTTTCAGTATAAAATAATATTTTTCTTCGAAAGTTACTTTTCTCATTTGGACTGAAAATTCAATTATTCTGCTGAACATTCACATATTTGGTTGAAAAAATGGATTTTTGTGTATGAAATTATCTTTTTCTTCGGAAGTTACTTTTCTTGTTCAAAATTTTTTTTTCCGGTCAACAATTCAAGTTGAACATCTGAATATTTTTCATATCAGTCGAAAATTCATCTGGTTGATTACTCTTATGTTTGGTTCAAAATTAATTTTTGAAACACAAATGTTACATTTCTATTTTTGGTTGAAAATTATTACCTATATAGTCGAAATTCAACCATTTCGTTGAAAAATGGTATTTTTCAGTTGAAAATTAATTTTTGGTCAAAATTTTAACTATTCTAGTGGAAGATTCATCATTTCAGGTATAAACTCGTCTTTCTGGTTTAAAATTCAACTACTACACTTAAAAATTTACAATTGTATTTTAAGTTACATCATTTTGCTCAAAAATCTATTTGATTGAAAGTAATTTTTTCTTTGTTTAAAGCAAATTTTTTTTTGTTATAAGTAATTTTTTTCAACTAGAAATTTAACATATTCAAATTGAAAATTTCAAAGTTGTAGTTGAAAATTAATTTGTTTGGATAAATTCAAAATTGGGTTTTCAAACTAAAAATGTTACTGTTCCATTTTCGGTTGAAACCAATTTTTTTTATCAGTTCACAAATCAACTATTGTGTTAAAACATTGTATTTTTTGGTAGAAAATTATTCTTCCTATTTGAAAATAATTCTCCTTGTTTGAATATTCACCTTAATAGTTGGAAATTGAAATGCTCTAGTTAAATATTTATTATTTTAGTTTAAAATTCATCTTCTCGGTTTGTAATTCCAACTATTCTAGTTAAAGATTCATAATGTTATTTGCGAATTCATCAATTTTGTTTGAAAATGTACTTTTTTGTTAGAAATCAAGTTTTCTTTGTTATTCCAGTTTCATTATCTCGATTGTAAGTTCAAGTGTTCCAACTTTTGTAAAAATATTATATTTTTTTCGTGACTGGGAAAATCCTGGAAATGACCAGGAATTTTAAATCGTATGCCAAATCGTCACCCTGATTATTAGAAATGTTGAGAAATTTAACGTTCACTGTAAATGACGCCCTCTTCAGAAATAATGAAATTAAAGTGAATCCCGAAGTGAGTGTGGCCATTTATAGACAGCTATTGAAAAATTCATATTCTCATCTGAAGCCCAATTAAAAAATGTCCCAACCAATTTTTTGTGGCTTGTAGGACAATGTAATCATTATTAGCATAGAAATATTATTCATCTGGAAGTCAAAGAAAAAGTTTTTCCGAAATGATAATATTCACAGAAGTGTAGCCATTTGTAGTCCACCATCGCGAAATTCCAACTTCTACCTACAGCTAAACTTTAAATTTCTACTGAAAAGCGTTGCTCCTAGGAAGTCACAAGGTTTGTTTACTTCGGCGCGGTCGCTATCTGGCAGCCAAAGAAACTCTGTTTTTGATGGAAATTAATGAAATTTTACAGAAGATGTATCTATTTAAAAAAATTAAACTTCCATCTGAAGCCTAGCTTTGAAATTTATAAAAAATTCCCTTATGCTCCTTTGACGTTGGAAAATAGTCAGCAAAACTAACCATTTGTAGAACAGCGTCGAAAAATTTAAGCTTTCACCGAAAGCTGAAATTTTTAAGTATAGAAAAAATTCCCTGTTGTTCTTAGGACATTCAAGAGTCCTCCAAATTAGGCAAAGTATCTTTCTAGAAGGCAAAATACTCTGTTCGGGAAATAATAGTAAATTCCGCAAAAGTTGTAACCTGACACTCACCTGAAGTGGATTTCTCAATTTTTTTCCGAACTCTCCTTATATGTCATGAGTAGTATTTTTTTCCAAGATATCAAATATCTGGAAGCCACAAAAATTCTGCTGAAATCAGAAGAATGAATTATAAGGAAGCTGTTGCGTTGATTGGCCATTACCAAAAAGATTCGAACTCAAATCCAATTCAAGGTGTGGATGAATTTTATTATAACAATAGTGAACTAGTTTAACGTGAAAAAACTTTCTTGCTCTCTTGATTAAAGATTTGCGTAATTCTAATGCGGCATCCAGCCAAGAGCCTTGTATGAAAGTTTAGCCGGCTCCCTTGTAACCATTCCAGTTTTCCTAGGGCATTCACATAAATAACATTTATCTTCTAAATACGGGACTCGGAGCTCTTCTATTCTAATTCTGGAGCTTTATTACGAAAGCGGCTGATTATGGAAACACATGCCTTAGGTGCTAACAGGCGGTTCTCCTAATCCTCTCTAACGCGTCGACTTTTTCGCATAACATCGCTTCAAGCTTTGCCTCATTTTTTTTTCCATCCCCCAGGATTCACTCATCCGTTTCAGCTGTTTCTTTTTTTCCTCCCTCCCATCCTACAGAAGAACGGAAGGCACGAAACATTCTTTTACGTATTTTTTCATTTAAATGTTAATTTCTGAGCCCTTTGTTCTGACATCGTTTACGAGCTTTTACGTTTGAATGAGAGTCTCGCAACTTCAATCGACACTTTTTAATTTAACCGTCTGAAGGATTCAGCTGATCAATTCCAGAACCGGAAAATATTCAGTAACTGATACTTAACTGGGGTATCGAAATTTTGATAAGACCATCATTAATCGATAGAATATTAAAAAATATCGCACACGTGTCCCGGCGTTTTTGTAGATGGGCCCTAGTTTTGCGATATTCAGATTTTTTTAAATCACACTGGCAGCGGTAAACCAACTACTACCTAGTCTGTTCCTCTTCGTTCATGTAGTGATAGTGGCTCTGCGGTTGAACGCTCGCCTTCTAATCCGATGCCGCCGGATCAAATCTCCGGCAGGGTCATTTTTTTCCTACTGGTAACCATAAAAAAACAAATGTTTGATTACGCTTTCTCGGTAACTGAAATTTTATACTTTGGAAATATTTGGACAGTTAGAATAATTGTTATTTGTTTATCATTTATTATTATTATATATTCACTGTTACTATCATTCATGATTATTACTTGAACTGTCCAAATATTTCGAAAGTATAAAATTTCAGTTACCGAGAAAGCGTATAATCAAATTATTTTTTTTTGTGGTTGCCAGTAGAAAAAAAATTACTCTGTCGGAGATTTGATCCGGCGGCATTGGAGTAAAAGGCGAGCGTTCAACCGCTGAGCCATCATCACTACATGAACGTAGAAGAACAGACAAGGTAGAAGTTTGATTACCGCTTCAAGCGTGATTTTCAAAATCTTACTATCGCAAAACTAGGGCCCACCTACAAAAACGCCGGGACACGTGTGCAATATTTTTCAATATTCTATTGATTGATGATAGTCTTATCGAAATTTCGATACTCCAGTCCGGAGCTTCCTCTTGTTAGTTCAAGGATATTTCGAATCATATGTTTCAGTGAATATCTTGTCCAAATTCATCAGGCATTTTTGGTATTATACTGAAATCTTTATTTACTTTACAAATTCCCAAAGGCAAACTAAGTTTTGGGAAAGATGGGGGAAATGTTGTAGTGTCGGCACACAGAGATTGAACGACTTTTCGTAAAGTCTGAAGAAACTTTTTCCTCAAACGATCTGAATCGGGGAAAGGGATGCACTGAAAACTGGAAACTTATCTCGTTACCTCAAAAGGATTGCGTTCACGTCATAAAGACAAAGCGCGGTTAAAATTTTTTATGATAATTCGTGTCTCTCTTACTGAATTTCTTTTCTCTGAACGAATTTGTAACATTCTTGATCTATCACCAAAAAAAAAAAAATCATTCTTCATTGAAAATAGGTATCAGTAAAATCTCATATCTTTATAAATTAACCAGTAGGGTGGTCCAATAATGCATTAGAAAAAATTGTTGTCGAATTTTTATGCGAAACAACCGGAAATTAGTTTGAATTCACAAAAAAATTAATGCATTTGAAAAAAAAACAATAATATATAAAGGTGGCGCAAGCATTATGAAGCTTAACACGTATTTCTCATTAGAAAAAAGACGTTTCTGTAAATTTTATTCAGAATACTCAATATTATGCAAATCGAGTCCAAAATACACCATTTCCCTTCACACTTAGTCACAGAATGTGAATAAAATATTAATTTTCAAATATCACCTCCATAACCCTGTTTAATAGGGTCTCAAAAAACCACTATAAGTAAAAAAATTGGGTTTTCGAGTTTTTGACGCTAATTATGATTTTTTGGGGTTTTTTCATAGCAAATTGTTTCAATTACATACAATACTACTTCATAGTGATAATTAGATGCTTATTTTAATTTTTCAACAATTTATTATTGTTTTCTGCAACTTTCTCTTAGAAAAGGGTCAGAAAGTCAAGGTTTTTTCTGAAGTTTTCAACTTATTTTCAACGTTTCAGGTGAAGCGAGGTAATAATCAATTGAATTTAACATAAATAATTGTTCAAACAATTTGTTATTAATTATAAGAATATTCTCTTAAAATAATATTTTACAAAGTTGCGGTTTTTCTGAAATTTTCAGTTTATTGTCCACTTTTCACTTAAAGTTAGTGATAGTTTAATTTATTACGCAAAAATAATTGTTTAAACAAATTGTAAATGCTTATAGCTATCTCCTTATAGATTATAACCACATAGTTGCGGTTTTTCCTGGAATTTTTAACTTTTATCACTTTTGAATTAGATTCAAGTAATGATTAATTTATGTTAAAAAATAATTGTTCAAACAATTTATCATCATTGCTAATGATATTCTCTTTGCCTAATGATAGAAACTTACGATTTTTCCTGAAATGTTTAACTTTTAGCCCACTTTTCACTTGGAGTGAGTAAATATTTGATTGAATTGAAGGAAAATAATTGTTTAAACATATTTCTATTATTATTATAGTTTATAAATATCTGCTCTCTAACTTCGCTTTACCTTTTTAGTTGTGAGCAAATAATAAATAAACATGAGAGAGAATAATATTTTGAATAATATTATATTGTTTTAAGTAAATTATTCTTGTTTATTTCCCGAAGTTAAAAAGAAATGAATTAAAAGAAAGAAGCTGAATTCATTCAGTGAAATTTGAATTCCGAATTTTCTACTAAAATTATGGATTTTCAATGCAAAAATTGAATTTTTAAGAAAGTAGTTCAACTTTCAACCAAAGAGTTTAGTTTTCGACCTGAAAATATAAATTTCTATTCAAAAATATTTTTTAAAAAATATTAAAAAAAAACTTTTTTATTGAAAATAAAAAACAATCCAAATAAACCGACAATTATATCAGTTCAACCTATTTGAATCTAGTCCAATCTGATTGAATTTCATTCAAATTCCATTCAGTGTATTATTACCTCACTAAGTGAAAAGGCACAAAAAGCTTAAGAGTTTAGAAAAAACCGCAACCTTTCAGCACTAATCTAAGAGGATAAAGCCATAAACAATTATAATTTGTATTATGATGTTAATGTTTTTACCTACTAGTCTTAGAAATATTTAAATAAATAATTATTTAAATATTTTTTTCCAAAGTTGTGGAAAGATGACTCTCTAGCTCCGCTGGGATGCGAACTCAGGCCCTACAGATTTCCGGTCTGATGCTCTAACCCACTAAGCTACGGACAGTGCAAGATTCAGTTTGTGAACCCTCTACAACCCAATTTCGACGAAATTGTTATACTTATAGGAATTTTAATTCTTCCAGCATGAATGTAATTTTTCATTTTGATGTTACGGTTTTTGACCAGGCATGTATAGTTATATTATGATGTTAATGTTTTTGTCTATTGGTCTCATAAATATTTTGAATAAATAATTATTAAATATTATTTTCCAAAGTTGTGGAAAAAAATCTGTAGGACCTTGGTTCGAATGCTAGTGAAGCTAGAGAGTCATTTTTTCACAACTTTGGAAAGCAATATTCAAATAGTTATTTATTTAAATATTTATAAGATCAGTAGACCAAAACATTAAATTTATGTTATTACTTACATGCCTGGTCAAAAACCGTAACATAAAAATTAAAAAATAATCATTTGTTTTAACAATTATTTATTATTATTATTATTATTTATCAGCATTTGGAACTCGAAAGTTCATTGCCTCATCTACCCGAGACCGCCACGC
>WSXT02000001.1:505435-525158 GCA_011762715.2 Neuroterus valhalla
TATATATATTTTTTTTTTTGACTTTATTTTATTGGAATCATTGCAGTGGCAACCCTGATTATTTCCGTGGCCAAATAGGTTCCTCAATTCTCCCAACTTTTCTTTTCAAAGCTCTTCTCCTGCTTCAACAGTTTTCCTAGTTTTTTTTTCTCATATTCTGGTAGAGAATGTAGAGAACGCTTATTTTTTGCATCAGTGAGAGAAAGGATGGATCCCCATTCAATTATAAGACAGACTTTGTTTAGTATTCCGGAAACACTTAGATAATTAATTAGATGTTCAGGCATTTTATCGAAGTTGCGGCGAAAATTTTTCCCAATTGGTTTTCTATATCAGAATTGAATTTTGATGGTTCTCACAATTTAAAATCATAACTTGCGTTTAGGTTTTGAAAGTTTGCAATTCTGATGAATGCAATTCCTTAATTCCAACAGTTAGGAAGTTGAATTTCTTCATATTTCAGGGCTTCAAATTTTGAGAGGTAATATTCAAAAAATTCTGAAGAATTTGCTTTCATTCTCAAAAGTTAATAAATTCTAGTTTTATATTGTTTTTAACTTGAGTAACAAACAAATACCGATTATTTAGAGAATGCTAACATTTTTCAAGTTTATCTTAAATTAAATCAAAATCCCCTTAATACTTCTTCACTTCCTTTTAGGCTCAGAGTAATAAAAATCATCACCAAAATCTTATACTTTTTCACAGTCCTTCAACAAAGTATAATGTTAAGTACTTTGTGATAAAATTCCTAAAAGTAATATTCGTTGAACCTGCGAAAGTTCAATAACTTAATAAATTTTCATTCCTGCAAAGAATGAACAGTAGAAAAATATTAAAACTAATTGATATTGCGGACATTTTGTCAATAAATTTGCATGCACCTATAGATACCTAGATTGTCCCAAATCAATCTTTCATTATCAATTGCATGAATTGTGAGTAACATTGAAGGGAATTCGTAAATGATTAAAGCCAGTGCAATTTTTGCATAACTCATTAATTTCCAAATTCTTTTCCTCGATAAAAGTTCTTTAATGAAGTCGCGTCTTGTGATTTCAGGTTTGAAGATTAAAAACCCATGTCTTTGCTTTTTTCCTGAAAGATTTGTATCTTCATTCTCTACGATTTTACTATTTCCACAATTGTAGAGTTTTCGATGATTGTATGTTGCACGACTGTAAGAGTTTTCGCATTCTAGAATTAACCCCTCGAGATTTCATTGGTGCAAAATTTCACTACTTGCTGTTAACCTTCAGACGAAGCAAATTGTAAAGCGCTTCCAATTTGAGTGCCACTAAATTTTGGAAGAGCAATTTTTGATGACTCTCACTTTTCCCAATCTTGTAAAAATGCTTTATGAATTCCAAAAATATCACGATGGGTTAGATACAATCGTAGAAACCAATTTTCACTTGATTTGTCTTTTAATAACAATTTCTCGTCTTTTCAGGATAAGGAGGGAAAAAAGAAGAGCAGGAATAAAGAAGGTAATGCCATTTCTGACGGTGATTAAAATTTCAGTATGTCAATTTCATAAATTTTTTACTTTGAACAATTTCAAAATTCAAACGAGCAAATGACATAAACAAAAAAAGAAACTAATTACAGGGATCACAGCCCGTGCCTCTTGTTTTACCTGATCCTTTCTTTTGCCCCTTTAATTGGGAAAATTCCCTGAAACTCCTAAAATCGAGAAATTGGAACCAATTTCCTCTTTTTTTGACAAAGTTCTAATTCATTCTTTAACAATTATAAAAAGAAACCTAAAATTAAAAAAAAGGCGCTTTCAAAGAGTTTTTTGCATTATGATACCAATCTTCAATATTTCCCAGACGAAGTATTCGTTAATTAAACTTTGGACTCGAAGAGACGAATTTTCAGCCCAACGGTTTCGTTTTCAAGAAAAAAAAAGCGAGAGAGTAGAAATCTTCAACAAACGAGAGAAATTTTCAACTCAAATCATAAAATTTCAACGAAATAGATACATTTTTAATAAAGTGATTTAACTTCCGAAAAAAGTAGTGGAATTATTAACCGAGCAAGATGAATTCTGAACGAAAATTATGATAATTCATATTTCAACCAAGCAGTTGAATTTTCCCCTAAACAGATCAAATTTCTTCCTAAAGAGATGTACTTCCAAACCAAAAAGACGAATTTATACCCAAGAAAGATTTTTCACTCAAGAAAGGGAAAAAGTGTCAACCAAATTGTTGAATTTCAAAGCCAAAACATTTGAACCTTCAACTTGAAAATATTAACTTTCAACAAAATAATACCGTAGATTACCGTAGATACCGTAGAGCAGTAGATTTTTTTACCCAAAACAGTTGTATTTTCATAATATTGTTACTTTCGCAGATAGTATTTTTGTGAAATATTTCGTCTGGAGAAACAAAAATAGAAATATTAGTTTCTTCAAAATATCACTTTTGTGGTTACAAATTATTCATCCCTAGCCTACATACTTAGAAAAACACATTTAAACATAATCATTCTTTAACTCTATTGTTGATCTATTTTTCAGTTTCAGATTCTTTTAAAAATCTTTCTGCTGGATTTTTGTTCGTAGAAACTGCATAATGCATATGGCATGAAGAGTTTCGAATGTTAAAAAAAACACTTTTTTAACTAAAATATAACTACTCAACCGCTGGGATCCCTGTGATTACGAATCACCTCGAAGAATAAGACCTTCAAAAAAATTCCTAAAACTCAATTCAAAAATTTCACAACGAACCGACACTACTATTCCTCCAAGATCTTTCTCAAATAATTTTATAGCTTTAATTTTTATTCAAAGCATGAAAGATTCTCGTAGCCTCATAATGTCTCTCTATTATTCAAAAGTATGCAACCATCTTCATCCAACATGAACCTATTTAATGACGATTGACTTCCGCCTGCAAGCACTACTTATTTTTTTCGAACTCATCTAGTAATTGGTTAATTTCAGAAGCATGACCTGTTGAAATTGAGTATACTAATCGTACTTTTAATCCTTTCTAACGCTGCTACCCTTGGTTCTGGTGCATGTCTTCCAACGTTTAACACGTGGTAGGTATTCTTCAAATTATGCAATCTTTCTCTCTCTTTCTCTATCTTTTTCCTGCATCGTAAATCAAACGTGATCCGGTCTATCTGACTACCTTCGCGTATATTCTTTCTCCTTCACTCGCGAGTGCGTGGGGATTTCGACTTGTTATACTCGCAAACAACACAGCAATGAAAGTTGCGCGAGGGCATACACCACTTATGATTGTTGAATTAATAAAGTCTGCGGTGCGGTGATTTCCCGATTCAATAACGTCGCACTATAAGCCAGTCTCTAATCAACCGTTAACAGATAGACATTTTAACACTCGGGAATTTCTCTTTGAATTGTTTCCATAATCTCCTAGACACTTGTGCAAACATTTTTTGAATTATGTGATAAGAAGCTGGGATCACGCCTCTCGGTCAGGGCATAAAAATGTCATAAAAATCGAAGTAATACTTTTTTGAGGTCAATATCTCAATTTCTACTTTCCGTGGACATCCCTGTTCCAAAATTAGAATTTTTCTTTACAGATATTTTTGATTTTAGTATAATCTTTTTATAGAAAAGATCTTGATCGTTTTTGAATTGTAACGGGAAGTGAATTAAAAAGTCTAATCAAGATGACTGTACTTGACACAGAACCTTGTATTATGAACGCGGATATAAAATTGAAATTAGATATGAATATGAACGATCAAAATTTGGTCATTAGCCATAGCAAGGTTATTAAGGAAGAAGAAGGACGCTTAAAAAATGTATCGGCTTCTTCAATCAGGGCCCTTCACTGCTCCGCAGACTATTTATCAGTTTTTGGAACTTTGAGTGATAAATCTTCAAATTCTAAGTGGTATGTTTCATTGACAATTTCAGCTTTACTGAATGACCCATCAGTTTTGATCGAGGGAGTCCTTTTTCGAGCGAGATATTTAGGATCGACACAATTGGTATGCGAAGGACAACCAACAAAATCCACTCGCATGTGCCAAGCTGAGGAGGCGGTCTCCAGGATAAAGGTATTCTCATCCTTACCATCTTCTTAAAATTTTCAATACTATCATACTGTTAGCACAAGTAATGGATTCGAGTCACTAATTGTAATATTAATTTTTGTAATATTAATTTTTGTAACATTAATTTTTGTAATATGATTGACTTTGCTAATTCTAATTCCAGTAATTATTAACTAGACATTTTTGAATCCCAGTAATATTCGATTAAAGTCGAAACACTACATAGTGGCATGCTCTGGATTGCTTTTAAACCACTTTAATTTGCTGTTTCTTTTATGGCGAAGACTATGCAACAGTTCGAGCTATAACGATGTATTTCAATGTTTATGAATCTTAACTCTCTGAGGAGTCTTGTGAACTGATTTTATATTCTCACTTTTGGTTCCTTTTGGAAGAATAAAACAATTACGATTACTGTCAGTCAGTTAATCGCAAATTCCTCAGGTAGATAAGATACGGGTTCTTTAGGTCATTACTAGTTGAACCTGAGAGTTTCAGCGGGAAAGATTTATCGCACGTGCTGTATGATTGCCTCAAGGAAAAACATAATATTTTCTTGCATCTTATGACTAAATTCTGCATCTCAAAAGTCTGCATCTGAACCAGTTTCTGCCAATCGACGATACTTGCACCTTCTTTCTTTTACCTACTTTCGTAGATAAACAGGGTGGTCACTAAATGTAAAAAGATCAAAGATCCATCCGACAAGTTTTTAGAGGCCACCTTGAGAGAAATAAAGCACTTTCTGATTTTCAATTCTGGTCATTTTCATCTTAGATATAGATTTCTTATTTCCTTGAGATGACTAAGGCACCGTTTTCTTTCCGGCTCTCTCATTCGTTGACGTTATCAATCTTCAAATGGTTGTCTTCTATAAATTTGACTCTTTAGAAGGACCCCCGCACAATATGTTTGGATGAGCCTTCCGGCGAAATTGCTTTATTACGACTTTTGATGAACTTCACCTGAAGCGTCAGAAAACCGAACTAAACCGAACTTTTATCGAAAGAACTTCTCCATACATTTTGTGCGGCGTCCTTTATTCTATGATTCAAGTTTTAATGTAAATTCTGCTGTTGAGAGAAGAAGACTTTGAAGACTGAATTGAGCACTTATATTTTACATAAATAATCCAGATAATTGTGAAGTGGCCGTTGTGTAAAGAGGCCTGAATGTTTCAGTGTAGCGCCCCCTTCCTCACATCACCAACACCACCCGACCACCGAACACTGTCATCTTCTCAGTGTAATTTTTGATGTGTCTGTCTGTTGTCTGTCGGTCTATCTATCTGTTTTTGTCTACTTGCCTGAAATCTTTTCACTTTTCTTCGTAGATTGAGACGCGCATTGCACCCAAATTGGAACTCCATCTGTCTCCAAATTTTATTGATTCAGTATGATAAGAACTAAGAAGGAATCACTTACTATGAAGGAAATACTGATGCTGATGAGTGACCTTGAAAATATCTCAGATTCACTTTTCTTGGGTGATAAGCCCAGATGACACGGTTCTATATTTTGATAGGATTTTTGGATCGACCAGCACTTTTCCAGGGATGGGATCAATTATTTGATCAACAGTTAATCCTTTGTCTTGAATTTACGGAGCTCAGATTTACCGTCACTAAACTATATTAACTTTGAATTTGAAAGTAGGAATATTATCACGTTTTCAGTTCAAAAATAATTGAAAGACCTAATTTTCAAGTCACAAATATCGTACACAAATTAGATCACTGATTTTTGTAATTTTCTTGTGATCATTTGAGAAGAAAGTCTAATTACGTAATCGTCTCAAAAATATCAAACTTGAGATCTTATTTTTATATTTTGTAATAAGGATAATGGCATGCCATCTGCATTTCATCAAAATCTCACAATACGTAGTTAAAATTTTATCTCATAGTTTTAAAAAAAGTCTAGGGGTCATAATTTTGGAAAATATAAGACATTCTAGTTCGTTTTTAAACCTTACTATCATGCAATTCGTAACAAATAATAAATAATTCATCCTTCACATAATTCATCATTTTAAATAATACAGGCATTAAAAAATAAACATTTTTCACATAAATTCTTCATAAACTGTTTCATGAAAGCGGAATTTGTTATCAATAAAGGAATGAAACGTGGAAAGTCGTTCAACTATTATGAAGCTAATTACAGTTCTAATTGAGCGATAAGAATTTTAATTAATAATGCAATAAAATCCAGGTTCAAATCATCATTGCTACTGCACATTCATTAGCGAGATTCGTCAAATCGCTAAAAATCACGCTTTGCTTTCGTCCAAATCTGTCTTGTTATCTGGATATTTTTTTGTTGGAAATTCTGCAAAAAATATTAAATAATATATCACAAAGCTGTTGAATATATTTTTCAAATAATCATAATAATGAATAAAATAATTTCTCCTCAATAATGTTCACCTCGAATCCCTTGTATTCGATGCTATGCAAATAATATTACGGAGAGTGTTATTCTCATTTCTTTACCTTTATTACAATGTCTGATTATAAGCTTCATTTATGGCATCACTAATCTCTTCTTCTTTGGTTGATTGCAAAAGCGCCAGACACTTCTGCTCAATAAAAAGGAATAATACTAGCATTCAGTGCCATTCATATAACATCAAATACAAGAGATTTGGAGTGAATTTTTGAAATGTTAAAAAAATATTTAACAAGAAGATTGCGGCCCTTATAATATTATCTATATATTCACAAAAAATTAGCACGATATTTCAATTTCTTTTATTTTAAATAAGTGGAGAAAAAATCCATCAATACATGGATCGTCCGATAATTTGTAATGTCATATAGTGTTACATGTCTTAAAACTGTAAGAATATCTCTTGAAAGTAAATCCATATTGATGGCGTAACAATGTTTAGAACCGTGCTTTTAGGCTCAATAATAATTTCAACTTTGCGAGAAATAGTTTTAGACTCAACTCTTTATCAATTTAAGTAATCCGAAAAGCTTTTGATTTTTGCACAGCTTGCATAAAGGACTTAAGCAATAAATGTCTGTCGAATGCTGAGTGTTTTCGGGATCATTAGATGTTTTCAACATTTTTTTTTAATGTCGATGGTTTGAAATAATTATTGATTAAACCTAGGTCTTTTCTTGTATTGACTATTAGAAATACAGGGTGTCAACTAAAATAGACCATTTGAATTTTTATTTGGACTCCAACAAAAAAGATTAGTTTGAAAAGTTTCTGAATTGAAACTTTTTCACCTCCCATTAATTTTTCAGATATAAATTACTTTGAAGAGATAGTTTCGATTCCCCAAAATCAAAATATATTAAACATACTAATGGATAAAATTAGAATCAGAAATAAATGTTAGATTTTTCAAAAAGTCGGAACCCTTAACCGTTACTCTACTCAGATTTGTTCCTATTATTACATATTAGTTTTCTCGCTTTTAGGAAAAAACGAAATTAGAGAAGAATTCGTGATTCGACCAAAAAATCAAAATGAGAATTAGGACATATCTATCAAAACTTACTAAAATAGATGTAGCTTTTATGCTTGTTGCATTAATCTCGCTGGCCTGTGCTTGAACTTGTAAAACCTTTGGCAAATGTCAAGGGAAAACTTTTCCTTGTCCCAGCTTGTTTCCTTCCTAGACATTTGCTTGAAATTAGGACTAGATAATATGGTTGTCACTCTAAATTATTCGTTGATACGAAAACTCTATCTTATGACTCGCTATAATTTACTATAATCGCTACTGCATATTAAAATATAGCCTCCTAATCTCTTTCAATTTTGAGTTGCTAATTATACCCTAAATAAAAAAGAAGCACTTGGAAAGTTATATTGGAATAAATATAATACAGAATATGAAGAAAGAAACTAAATTATTGAATTCGATTATTAAATATTGGATAACTCTATCTTGTAAAGCTAATCCTGAGTATTTAGGGGTGTTAGCAGCTCAGATGCTTGGTAGGGTGACTGGAAGAAGCAAAATTTCAACAATCAAAAGTTTTTTGGGATTCGAAAGTTTCATTTGGGATCTCTCGAATATTTAAAGTGGACTGGTCAATATTCTGGAATCGTGTGTCTTGAAAATTTAATAATTTAGGTTTTATTCAAAACCTCGAGAAACGTTGTTAACGTGATGTAAAAGCGTTCAATTTTTTTCCAAGAAAATTAGAAATATAAACAGACTTAGAACGAATTTTTCACACTCTTAAAGCTTTCAGCTTCAATAATTTATAAAACATATTCCTGACCGATTTGTATTTCAGAAATTAGGATAAGAACTAACAAGTGTCAATGTATTGTTATTTACTTAAGATTGTGGAAATTTTGTTGAAGTGATTTAAAATTTGATGATATTATAATTGTTCAACATTCTTTTGAATTTAAGATTGTGTTAAGAGTCTGTTCAAATGCTTCATTCGAAGGCTTGAATTTCATTGTTAAAGAGTTTTCCGCATTTGAAGCTGATTAATTCAGAGACATAGGAGGAAATGGTTTTACGTTAAAAAATGTTAAATGTAAAAAAATTTAAAACTTCAAGCGTTAAAATTCCAAGCTCAAATTTTATAATTCTCAAAGTTGTAAAAGTTCCTTATATGGAACTGAAATCGTCAGGGTGGAGTAAACTGGAAAAGTTGGAATTTACTCTTTCATGTGTTAATATCGTCTTTCATGGTTGAAAAACGTGTGTCCCATTTTATCTCACGTATCTCACTAATCGTTGTTTCACAGTAAACGTCTTCAATTTAACAATTTCGGAAATGATTTAGATAGGTACTAAACTTATTCCTGCTATAACTTTTTTGTTCTGTACAATTTACAAACTGAAAATAAAAATCTCCGATTTTTCCACTGTCGTCTACAAATTTGAAAATCTCTTTCAAATTTGTAAAACTCCGTAATTATCAACCCCCTCAAAAGACACGAGTCCTTATAGTGACCCTAATCGAAACTTTTGAAACCCAGGGAGTTTTTTATAAATGAAAATTTTGTTTTTTCGAGCCTCCTCATTGGTTAGGGTTTTTGCTCTTTGCCTTGTTTCGTTGGTGGTGCCGTGGCAATGTGACTAGCAAAGCCTTTGTTTGTTTGTTTGGCGCGTGCGTAACCAAAGGATGGGCCAGTGCCGATGCAGGCTACCCTCTTAAACTATGGGGGGACCCACGGGTATGGGCGCTGCAGCGTTGCATCGCAAGGAAGCCTTGAGGAAGACGAATGCGACTCAAGCGAGGAACTGATAGGCAGCGCCTCCGGTGGGGGACAGCCAGAAACACAGACAGTAGGGGTCCAGCCAAAGCTGGCCCAAATCAGTGGCTCAGTGGGGTCCAACGGACCGACCACAATTTTCAGACTACAATTTCTTGGGTCGGTTGAGGTGGAAGAGGAAGGGGGTCGGAAACGGCGAAAACGCCTTAAGAAGCACATGGTGGAAGAGGCCGTAACTAAAATAAAGGTCCGCTTCGCCCAATCTCCCAAGCATATAATAATTCCTCAGCTTTATTTCCTTCTGGTTCATATTTGTTATTAATACTCATTAATATTACATTCTCGTTCTTCTAACCTCTCTCAAGACGATTGGTGGTTCTCTGTTCTATTTTTTTATAATCATATATTTATATTTATTAAATCCACGAAGTGCCTAACTTTAAAATAGGAGTCAGGCATTTTTGAGATTGTAAAGCTTTTAATGATAAAATAGATACCACGGTCGGCTTTTCTTTAAGCTTCTCTCTTTTTCAATCATTTTTGAGTGGCATGATCTGCTGATCGAGCAGAGGTTTGAGATTTTAGTAAAGTGTCAATAAATCCAAATTCAGACAAACTCTCAGGTTTAAGAGATTTTTATTTTAACCTCCTAATTTTAAGTTTAAGTTATTCAATTGTTCAATTTTTCTAGTTCCTTTTTTCTACTAAACGTGTTATAATATAATTAATTGTGGAATTTGGCTCTATAATGAAATGGAATTTTTCTTGTTTTATCTCACACGCTGCTTTTTGATAGGCTTTGGTAAGTTGAATCTTCAGGTTTTTTTTGAGAAAGTAAAAAGGTGTCAAAGAAATCCAATTTTCATCAATTAATTTGAATCTCTGAAATGATTCGTAAATTATTTAGTAACAATTTTTGCACCTCTCTAGTTTCTGTTTGAATTATTCAAGAATATGCTGAAGTTATTCTAATTTGCCGTTATATTTCTATTTTCCATCAGGCACCAGATGGAGAAACGCAACCAAGTACAGAAGTCGACCTCTTCATCTCAACGGAGAAAATAATGGTTCTGAATACGGATTTGAAGGAAATCATGATGGATCACGCTTTAAGGACAATATCTTACATAGCCGATATTGGAGATCTGGTTGTTCTTATGGCTCGAAGGCGGTTTGTGCCCCATGAAATGGAAGAAGCACCAAAAATCAACAGAACACCAAAAATGATCTGCCATGTTTTTGAAAGTGAAGAGGCTCAGTTCATTGCACAGAGCATCGGTCAAGCGTTCCAAGTAGCTTACATGGAATTTCTCAAGGCGAATGGGATTGAAGATCATAGTTTTGTGAAGGAAATGGACTATCAGGAGGTCCTGAATTCACAGGAAATTTTTGGAGATGAACTACAGATGTTCGCGAAAAAAGAAATGCAGAAAGAGGTAACTTAACGTCTCATTTTTTGAAATAGGTTAATTAGGAGTATAATTAGGAGAATAATAAGGAGTAGTATGAGTATAAAGTTAAAGGATCCATGATTCTCTAATTAATTTGGGAAAAAGTCAGATATTATGGCGAATAAAAGAACCAATTTTATTGGTTGCTAGCTTTTATATTAATTTTTCACTTGGAGTGCTCTTCTTCATTGAGCGCGCAACGAGTAAAATTTAACATTTTTAAATGTTTCTGGAATGTGTTGAACTTGCATTAATTGATTAACTTCGCGTCATTCTGAAAAATATAAGCATTTTTCACCACCTCGTGTAGAAAATATAAGCTTTTAAATAAACCTCGTGTCCTATTGACCTTACCTAGTAGAATCATATAATTTGGAGATTTCTGTTAACAAATCCAAGATATACAAATTCGAGATATTTGATCAGAAAACTTATGAAAGTGTAGAAAGGTCTTTCTTCAAGTCATAAAAATCAATTTACTGAAAACTTCCAATTAATATATAATCAATTTTGAAGTGTAAGTCAACTAGTTTTAAAAATTGACCTACAATTTGGCATGAGGACGAGGACGCCCATTGGGTGGGATACCGACTAATCGAATATTTTAAATGCTAACACCCTAAAAATGAAGTCATATTTCTCTTGACTTCAGTTGCAAACTTAACTATGATTTTTTCGTATCAATGAAAACTTCAAAAAATATTCAATTGCATGTGTAGAAATCAAAGGCTATTGCGGAATCCCCTTATGCATAATTATGCCTTTCTAGACGTGGAAAAGTATTCCTTGTTCATTCGTATTGTAATTATCATAGGTCATGTCTGTAATATTTACTGTTCAAACAATGTGAAATGCAGGAGGCTGTCACGATTATTATGATTATAGTTCCGAACTTGTCTCTGCGGGAGAAATGTGAAACTGCGGCGCTGATCACCTTTCGCCCAATTGTCGATTTAAATATCAAATAAGAATCGAACGATATCTTCTAATCTAATTTCAGCTGAATTCCTGAACTGTTTTACTTCTAAGTTTCCCCGATTTATTGCTTTTACCACAAAGGAACACTGTTTTTCGGAACGGTAAAAAAATTAATCTCTTCCTCATCTTTGTCTTTTTTCGACATTCCCAGATATGGATCAGGGTGGTGATTTGGCGTACGATTTCAGATTTACGCTCATTTTCTAGTTTTCCGGTTTTTCTCGGTCGAGTTTCCCAATTTTCCCGGTCAATTAAATGTAACATATTCATGTTTGTCGCAAAACGCAAAGATTTATTTCGATTCATGACGTTCATTCTAAATATTCTTCAACACAACAGATCAAACATTGCAAAATAATTAACTTTGAAAAGAATACTAAAGCTGCCACAGAAGAATATCATTTCTTTACAAAAATTGGAACAATTCAACTGAAAATTGACAAAAATCAATCAACGATAACAAAAAAAACTGATTTTAAACAAGATAAGCTGATTTTTCAGTCAAAGCGATGAATTTTCAAACAGCATTATAAATCTTCAACTGGAACAGTTAAATTTCAAACCAGGAAAATAAATTTTCAACTAAAATGATAAAAATTTAACTGAAGCACTTCAATTTTTGCCTATGGATGTGAATATTTAAACGAGAAGATTAATTTTTAAATAGAACAAAGAATCTTCAACTGAAAGAGTTGAATTTTCAAACCGAAACCAAAATCTGAATACTAGAAAAAATTGATGTCCAACAAAACAAATCAATTTTCAACCAAAAAATACTATTTTCCAAAAAAATGGTAAAATTTTGAAATATAAAAATAATCATTAACAAGAGATGTCGTTTCAACTAAAATGAAACATATTTAACTGTATAACTTGAATTGTTAACCGTAAAGAAGAATTTTTGAACAAGATAATTAACTTTCGAAGAAAAAAATAATTTTCCACCAAAAAATAGATTTCTCAATAAGATCTGTGAATTTTCAACGAAACAACTGAATTTTCAGGTAAAATGATGAATCTTTAAGTGGAATAGATGTATTTTATGCGAAAAATATTATTTTTAACTATAAAGATCAATTTTCGTCAAAAAAGACGGATTTTCCTCAAAGTATATAAATTCTCAAAGAAATAGTTTAATTTTTTTGAAATCAATGTTCAAATAAATACTCTAACATTCACCAAAAAAAGATTAATTGATTTTCAACGAAATAGCTACATTTTCATCCAGAGGTAAATTTTACTTCAAAATAGTGCATCTTCAACAAAAAAATTTAATGTCCAACAAAAGAGTTTAACATTTAACCAAGTAGTTGATTTTTCAACTAAAAAAAGATGAATTCGCAATAAACAATGTAAATAAGTTTTCTTTTATTATAATTCAGAAATATTTCTTCTGCGAAATAGTATTTCTACTCTAAAAACAGCTTGAAGGAATTTCTTCATTGGAAATTAAGAATACAGGACTTTCAAATTGCGACGAATTTAAAATTGTTTAGAGCGATTTTTTAAAATTCCTCTCTTCTAAATCCAAACTATAATTATTTTAAAAACTTCCCGTTCCATGTCCAAAAATTTCTTTTTTTAGGTGGAATGATATTTCTTCCCTGAAACTCCCTGTCCTTAAATAAAAACAATAATCATTTCTTCAAATTCCCTGTTCCAAGTCATATAAATGAGAAGAGTGCAAATAAAACGTGCTAAATACATTTCTCTGGAAAAATAGAGAAGACGATTCTTTCGTATGCTTGAGCTATCATTATTTCGATTATCAAACTTGAGTTAGCTCAAAAAACTCATAGAGCAAAAAATTTGCAAAAGGTTTTTCTTATAATGGAAAAAAAATAAGAATTCTGTCTCCTATAAAGTATAGATATATTCAAGAAGTTTTAGAATCAGACTAAAGGAATGTACATTGTACATTCTTTCAATGGAATGGTAAAATCTCATTTTAATCTGTAACAAGATAATTCGTATCTTTAAGGTGAAACTCTTAATTTTCTGGGTTGAGTCAAGTAACTTCCTGGTTTTTTATTGAGTTCCTGGTCATTCCCTGGATTTTTCCCGGCCAATAAAATTCACGGTCATTTCCCGGATTTCCGATCGAGTCGCCACCCTGAGTATCTGAATTCCTTGCTTTTTTGGCCTTCTGTTCGTAATTTTATTTGCAATTTAGTACAATGCAACGATGACGTCCCATAGTTCACACTTTTCATTCTTGTAACACATTATGATAAATCACTATTTGCGCAATATACTTTGATCACAGATCACTGTGTAATACCTATAACCTACAAAATAAAAATTTCACGTGAATGAATCCAATAAAATGTCAAACTATTTACTACTGACGTAGCTATTTTTGTTGATTTGACACTATTGTTCTGTCGCAAATTCAAATTTAAATGAAAAATTTGCCGAAATGCAATCAGCGCCACAGTTTCACATTTTGCCCGATGAATCAACTTGAGAACCAACTGTCTATAGGATACAATGAGTGGCGTGGCATACCCCTGGTGAAATGTGATGTTGTTTTCAGGAAATTCAAGATTAATTTTTAGTTAGAAGCACAATATATGTAGTGTTTATGGAATTCTTACAAAATGAGTATAATATTGTCTCAACTCATTTTTGTATTTCAAAAGAATAGATTTACGAGATATTATATTATTAGATATTATTATGATCTAGGAGCTGCGCTTGTCACTCCTCAATTGCTTTATCTTTTAATTTATTTATTTGTGAGTTCATTGAATGTTTTTTGTTACAGGTGGTTGTACCAAAGGCAAAAGGTGAAATCCTGGGAGTCGTGATAGTAGAATCAGGTTGGGGTTCAATGCTACCAACCGTTGTAATAGCAAATTTAGCACCAGCTGGTGCGGCCGCTCGCTGTGGGCAGCTGAACATCGGTGATCAAATAATCGCAATTAATGGTGTTTCGTTGGTCGGCCTGCCTCTTTCCACGTGTCAGACTTACATAAAAAACTCAAAAAACCAAACTGTCGTCAAGTTAACTGTCGTGCCGTGCGCGCCCGTTGTCGAGGTGAAAATCAAGAGACCTGACACAAAATATCAGTTAGGATTTAGTGTACAGAACGGAGTTATATGTAGTTTACTAAGAGGAGGGATCGCCGAAAGGGGTGGTGTTCGAGTTGGACATAGGATTATCGAAATCAATAACCAAAGCGTTGTCGCAGTGCCGCACGAAAAGATTGTCAATCTTCTTGCTACTTCTGTCGGCGAGGTATTTACTTTGAAAATATAATATGAACCCTTTGAATTCATGTCTAGATGGCACCACGGTGTTCTAGATGGCGCCACGGTGTTCTAGATGGCGCCACGGTGTTCTAGATGGCGCCACTGTCGATAAATTTTACTCACTGCTCTTAATCTTATATCCCAGTTCAAAATTTACGTAAAGTGCATTTCATAATCTATTTTTTTATATCTTTCAGATTTTGATGAAGACGATGCCCACATCAATGTTTAGGCTGTTAACTGGTCAGGAATCTCCGGTGTACATATAAGAGCTCAGTTGCCTGGCCAAAAAGCAAAAACGTAGTGAACAGACAATACATCTGCCATCCACTACCGTATTATAAATAACTTCCTTGTACAAGTTGTTCCACGTGAATTGTTTTGTATTTCAATTCGTAACGTCCCACGCAACCACCAGCTCCTGCTAAAATTTACTAGACTCGAAATAGGCTACTCGAGAAGCCTAACAGATGTTACTAAATATTCATCCAGGTATTATTTATACAAGGACATTCAAATTATATATATATTCTATCGATCAATGTGACCTCTTACGGCAGCGGCGCAAATATTTTTCTTCGCTCATTTCCTTACAGGTACTTGTGCTTCAAGTAAACGAAGAAAGACGCCTGAAGTCTCCTAGACTGTTCAATTCTTCGCAATCTTAGATTCTTTTGTAATCTCGGATATCAAGTTCAAAGCTTACTCATGCACTCGTGCTTGTAAATTATTAAGTTAACATTCGTCTAGTCGAGGCTTGAATTAATCTTTACTTCATAGTGTTGTATTTATATTGATGAAGAAGATATTCTTGAGATAAGGCGTCCCTCCTCCTGAGGATCGAAGTCATTTGAAGCGAAAGCGCTTAAAAGTCCGAAACACAAGCATTGCGTTATTTTCAAGTAACTGCCGTTAAGAGTCGCGTTAGATATTATGCGCCAAGGAAGATGATAGATGCAATGCACATGATTATAAATAGCACAAAGCTCTTCACTGATGTTGAGAGCAGGGCTGAAACTGTAAATTACATTATTTTAATGTAATCATTCGAAAGATCTCCTATTTTTCGGAGACTTCACCTATACATTCCTTCATTTGACCTTTTAACTTTAAACTAAGCTATGCTTGAGACTCGGTGCCCATCTTTGTTAATTTTTACTAATATTTATTACTACCTAAACTAAAAAAGGTCAGTTGTGAGCCTCGTGATGCAAATTTTGATTGTCACATATCTAGAAGAGCGCACTGCGCGACAAAGATTGAATTTACTTTCCTGGAGAGCCGTAGTCTCTTCTTCGATACACGATCCACAGCTTGTTCAGCAAGAAATCTCAGATTAACGATGATTAAAACTAAAAAGCTCATTGAAATCTTGCTTATGTGTTTGACGATCGGCGAATTTTCTATGGATTTTAGGATACCAGTTGCAAAGCCAGCGATGCTCTTCTAAATATACAATCGCTCATCGTTAGAATCTATGTTTCCTCTATTTTTGCTGGAACATTCGAACTCTAAACTATTCTGCTTTGAATATCAAGAAGTATGCAACGATGCGGACAGTAAGATTCCTAGAAATTGATAAAATTTCAATGCCAAAGTACATCGTTAAAATTAACGTCGCATATTGAGTCATCTAGAACATAACTTTTTTCACCTTCACTAGGAGATAAGATGTTAAAGGCCTGAAATTACATTGTTGTAAATTAAGCTTCGCGATTCTGTAAAGGTCCAAAACTGGTAATCATTTGAGGCACCAAGTAGGCAATTTTGAAATCCAAATGATCTAAATCACTTTCCAGTATTGAATCATTTTTAGCAGACCTCTGGTGTCTTTCATAAATACAACTCGATCTTTAGATCTCCATTTGTTTCTCACGCTTTTATAAGATATCCTAATTCTAATATGTAACAACAGCACATGAAAAGTACCGAGGGTAAAGTAATGTTACAAATCACGCCGATGTCCGTACAGCACAGTTTATAACTTTTTAGAGGTCAACTTCATTTTATTGTTGCTCTTCAGCAAACTTTCCAAAGCACCTTTTCCAGGTTTCATGTTTCATTATCTACAAGCCTAATCACCCGAAGTGCATTGTCTCGAGACCATGGTACATTGAGTGCTGTACTTCAATTTGAAAGTAGCTGAACTCCTCTGTGATTGTGTAAATGTTAGTCATCGTCGATGAGAGCATTTATTTCATTCAGAGTGTAAAAGTTTTCCAGATATTTCATTTAAATTAAGACAATTTCATCTCAATTTCAAAAATTAAGTTTAGGGTTTTTATCTTGTATATTTTCAAAAAGAATTTGCGTTCCATGAACATAAATTAATTTCAAAATCGGAACAATCACATCGGTGGAGCTGGACCATCTTTTTTTTCAAACTATCAAATTTCAAAATTGATAACAAACAAATTAATCAGACTCATTTTGAAAAAAAAAATTCACTTTTATGTTTGATACAGAAAAAAATGACTAAGATAATATGGTAATTGTTATGTTTTTAGGTTTCTTATTATTATTTTCACAAAAATCGACGTCTTCAAGAAAGGGCACAATGCATTTTTTTGTTTTCTGTCTTGCAATGTTCGTGGGATCGTAGACTACCATAATTAATCGGGAAATCTCATATGCAAGGACTTATTAATAAAAGTTGGTTCAGCCCCATCATGGTCAGAACAAAATGTTAGATAGTTTGCCATGTGTGATCAAGGATTTCGTCTTTTGGATTGGTATAAACTTAAGAAGATAACGACGAAAGGCTGTTTCGTTGGTTCCGGTTATAATTCTGAGAAAGCATCGATGCGAAGGCAGGAAACAATTAACGCAAATGGAATAAAAATACTGCATATCACATCATATAGAATTAAAGAGTTTACGAGGAGTGCGCAGTGCACACACATCCTGTGTACATACAAGAGGGCTAGTAAAAAGAGAAAAAAATCGATTGTACATTATCTATCTAGACTAGTACACGAGATGAAAACCCATGAAGTGATATTGGATAATAGGCTCAAAAATTAGTCGGTTAAACGTAAGCATATATAAAAGTAATGAACTTTGGCATGGAAAGTTTATCCGTACATATAATATATTCTATGAGCATTGGAATGTAATGATTAAAATATATGGGATCAAACAAGATGTATAGTTGGGTGGCTGAAACTTATCTAGTCACTACGCTAAGAATGAAATATATATTATAAATAACAAAGTACATACTCAGCCATCGCAAGCCACCCTGACTGAACGCGTTTAACCCTATTTCAACAAGTGCGGCCGCAAATGCAAAAACCTATTGGTTTAATAATTTTATGTGATCATCTCTTCTAAATCCATATTGATATTGGAAAAAGAAAAAGAATATATGTCATATTTTGTATTTCACATAGCTTTCAAAACTTACGAAACCTACGAAAACCAAAATTTAGACTTCGAAGACATTTTCAACCCTCAGGACACCACTAAGAAACCTTTTTCTGTTAAACTCCCCCCTCCCCCTAACCCCGGAAAAAATTGTGTTATATAGTGTATTTGAATAATAGTTATAAGAACGCATCGTTTTTACTACGGAGAAAAAAATATTTGTTGTACAATATGCAAGGCAAGATGTGACTCTCAAGTCGTATATGAAACAAAGAAGTTTCGTTTCTGAAAGGAGAATTTAGAACTGATTTGTCATTACAGAAATATAATATAATAAGTCTACAGAATAATTTCTTTGTTACTCGATTTAAATTTTTAATCGACGACAGCTACCGTGACGATCATTGACCATTCTTAGTCAGTTTGTTATCTAAAGAGAATTCATTTGACTGCAATAATCGGGTAAAAAAAAGGCTAAAGCAAATTTTTGAATGCCCAATTGTGTGGCATAAGAGTAATTAAACCTTATGCATAATAGAGCTTGCGCTGTAGCTTCAAAGTCATGGTATCGAGCTACAAAATATCATGACTGTCTTTATCAATGTTTGTGAATGTATTATAAGTTACGATCACAAGTAAGCGAGCTATTGAATGTGTATATGGTAATAACTAAACTAGTCCATACAGAAGACAACAATAAACTGTAATTTTGAACTCAAATCAATATTGATTGCATGATATCAACTCCTGGCGAATTTCCAATTCATGATTTCGGTTGGCTCAATATTTTCACGCTTCTAAACGAAATTAATGATATTTAAGATTTTATTTGTTGCGTGTTTGAAAATGAATTGAGATTTGCTGTAAAGTAGAAATTTTGCCGATGCTGAATTTGGACCAAAAAAGTTTTGATTCGAAATAAGTTTGAAAGGAATCGTCCAAGAATGTCGAGATTTTCGTGCTGCAATTTCATAGGTTTCAGAAATTGGCTTTCGACAGCGATTGAAAATACAATTTCCAGTTTTTTACAAAAATAAAAATTGACTTCAGATATGGAGAAGCAGAATAACAGGGTGGCGACTTGACCGGGAATTTCATTAGAAACCGGGAATTTACTTGCCTTAACCTGGACCATTAAAAATTCTACCGAAAAATACGAGAAATGACCGCCATTATTAGAAAAGCGTTTTGCAAATTTGTTGCTATGTGAGATTTTTTCAGCTGACTCAAATTTGATAATCGAATTGATGATAGCCCAAACCTATAGAAAGAATAATTATCTTCATTTTTTCCGAAAAAATGTGTTTATCACGTTCTATTTGCTTTTTCTTATTTATCTGACTTGGGATAGGGAATTTCAGAAAATCATCATAGTTTTTATTTTGAGGTAGGGAGTTTCCGTGAGGAAGCCTAATTTCA
>WSXT02000001.1:525258-541916 GCA_011762715.2 Neuroterus valhalla
GTATAGTTTGCGTTACTTTTCGAAGTTAGGTTCGGCTTCGGCGAGATCCCCGAAAGTTAACTTCTTTTAACGTGCGTTTTATTTGTAAAACCACGTTACACCACTTTCATTGTATACGTCAAATGAACCAGGCGGTCCGTCATCTGAAAGCATAGGGTTTTCCCTTTTTCGGGGGAAAACGAACGTGGTCGGCATGAAGTTGCCAGCTGCATTCATGCAAATCTCAGCAGTCACAAGGACACCTCTGATGGTTATGCCAGTTTCATCAACGTTGTGTATATGATAACGAGATGGCAGTTCTTGGGTTGTTGACCAGTGGTAATCAAAAGATGAGAGAGCCTTTTTCGAAAATGAATGCTCTTTATTAGACCACGAAAAATAAAGTTTTCGTTTGCATCGTGCAAACCTCTTCAGTCGATATAAAGTTGAATCAATCTGTCGTGTATATCATTTTATGAAGATGTATACATATGCATCCCCCGTTCCTTCATAACAACATTGGTTGGACCATGTAAATACAAAGCTGGCGATTTATGTTTCCATGATATCAATTTTTCATTCCACCAATTTGAAACACGCATAGCCCAACCAACTTGAGACACCGAAAAACAGACATATTTGATCGAACATCAGTATGCAAGCGACGCAAAAAGTTATAAGAAGATCGGTGTTTAACAACAAAGGGATCGTCAAATCGAAAAAACCTAGTACGCAAAGTCCACTTATAAGAACGATAAAAATATGACAAATCGGACTCTTTTAAATTTGTCAAAAGATCCCTATCTTCCTTAGAAATATACTTTAAACAATTCCTCCGGGATTCAATAAAATCGGACCGAAGTTCGGAGTACAATTCAGGCACGTCGATTGTGACGAAGAACTGTTTTCCAGGCTTTTTGCGCTTGCAGGCTTCGACTCGTCCTTTGCGACTAGACAAAGGAAAGGTCGACGCTACATTAACCGGTTTGGAATGAACCAACGCATTTATAGAAGACTTACCAGGACCGACAAAAGTGGGACGGATACGCCTATGCGAATGAGATAAATTCCTTATATCGTACTCGGCGGTAGGAGGTTCTAGACCGCCGCTTACGCCGTTGGATATAATATCAGTAGTTACGTCACCCGATTCAAGAGAAGTAGTTGGCCTTGAGAGCAGAGAAATATTCGAGGCATCCGAAATCAACGTCGGGTTCAGGTTCTCTATAATTAAATGGCCTAACTTTACCATTCAAATCACAAACTGCTGAATGATACAAATCATACGCATAATAACAAGAACGAACCATTGCATTAGACCAATAATCATACAAAATACACATGGCACTCAAACGAATAGGAGTAGCATTTACATTGACAAACTGAAGAACTTGTACCATAAAATGTCTAGAAATACCATTTTGAAAAAAATGAGCAGCAACAGAAGCTCGATCTCTATACATTGAAGAAGATGTGACAATTTTACACAAAACCAAAGATGGCATACGAATAAACCCAAAATCATATAATAATGATGACCACACACCAACTTCAGCAGGAGGCAGGAACATTGAAGACATAGCTCTATCCCACTGATCCATTTCTGAAAAGGAAGGTATTTTTTAAATAAAAAAACAAAATAAATATAAGAGATATATTTAAGCTTCAGGTTCAGCAGGCCATTTAGGACATAATACAGCACGGGGAGTACAAAACTTTTCATGCAAATAACGACGAACACGCGCGGACATTTCATAATGAACCGAATATTTCTTGTCAGGATCCATAACGACCTCAGGACAAACATACAATTTTCTATCAAAAATATGATTGGCACGAACAAAAACGAACGATCAAACCGAACGGCAAAAACCTATAAAACTTGTATGTATGAATTGGTAATATTCCGCATTTCATGTAAACGAATTCCAGAAGGTCGTAAACCGATTCTACAACAGTACGGTGAAGCCTTTCGCCCGTGCAAGTAACGTTTTTTTCAGGATTTTTCAAGGATAATTTGGGATGCCTTGCAAGGAAGTCGTAGAGACAATCTTCCCCTGCTTCCTTCTTTTCTTTGTTAAAGAAATGAGGTAGGTTATTCAGCTCTGCTAATTCAAATGCTAGTTCCCGAATGTCTGTCAACTTAAGACCAAAGAACCTTTCTTCCATAGTAAGTATGTGAACCACTAACTCTGCTTCCTGAGCCTCTGAAAAGATAGTCTTATGACGGCCTGAAGATTTTCGAATAGCTTCCTCGGGCTCTAAAGATTCAGTCTCAGCCTTTTTGACTTTATCTTCAAGCGTTGATTGAGGAACCTCGTAAATTTGAAGGGCTTCTTCATATCCCATGCTTCCCTCCAATACATCTTTAATGGCAGCAGTCATATTGCTGGAGCACTAGCTCTGCCTGTTAGTCTTCCTTTTGTACGTTCGCGGCATCCTCACATCTAAAAAATAATCATACATTCGTGTTAAATGTCGACACAAAACAGAGTTATGTGTAAACATCGGGAGATGCATAGCCCTGTTGAGCGATGAGAATAAATGCGCCTAGTGTCTAGCGCGGTGTAAAGATTAAAGAACTCAATGCGTTATACTTTTTCGTCACCCAAAGCATTTCACGCCCTGACTCAGACCTAACTTTGCTTATGGAGGTCTAAGATGTTTAATCATTTTAAGTTTATAAATTGAAATATAAGGAAAAGTATGCATAAATTCTGAAATGAAAATATAATGTTACATTTTTGAGGATTATTTTCTTACGTGCGACAAAAACAACAATTTTTTGAAATGGGTGCAAGTTTGTTTCATTTTGATTATCATAGTGTCTAATTTTTAACTATTTTTAAGTTTGTTGACAGTTTCTTGCGATTGTATGACACGTCGGGTAAGACCACAAAAAATTAGGTATTGTTTCCTGGGAGCACAATCACACGTATCTGAACACTGTTCCCCCGCAACATGGCTTCACCCTTCTCTCCCTTACAGTGGAATAGAGACACAAGTTCCTGCAAACTTGTATCTATTCCGAAGTAACATTTATTTTTTGTTAACGATTGCCAGGAGTTGCGAGCACGCAGAATATAGCAAACGTGAAACTAACAAAATTCTGCTGCATCGAATACATAAGTAACTATGATTTTCTATTTGTTACCTTCCTCAGACCATAAAGGAGACTTACACTCATTGGAGTTTCAGATAGTTTTGTAATTACTATAATGCTTACGGTTGCAGTTTATCGCTTCGGTGATATGGTTCGTAGACAGTGGACTTCAGACACCGTTGGTTATAGATTCTGCTGGATGAGTGTTGTGCCGCTCTGCTATCATTGTTGCTGAGTAGGCTGCTTGACTCTGCTATTTCTGTTGATGAGTGGGCTGCTCGTCTGCGGTTTCACGCAGGTGCATCTTCTGCCTAATTGCGGGTCCCTTAGGGTTTTACCGAAGTGTCTCTTGTACCCTTTCACTTTTGTTAACGGAATGTTATCGTAATAATGTCCCGGAGTTGCTTCACGTTGAATTCAGTAGAATTCTTCCTTACTGGGTCCGTGGATTCTGGACCTTTCACAGGTATTGACTTCTATTGGATTTGTCTTAGTAATTTTACCGGTAGATATTTGAAGATCGGAAAGTCAATCCTGGCAGGATCGCCAAATGTAACGCTAGAAAACCGAGGTTAGGTTTTTAAAAACTAGTGATATTTCTTATAAGATCTTACGATTCATTGAAAAGAGAGGTATTAGTGTTCCATGACATACTTTACACAACAAATGAGAATAAAAATGGTCCAATCCTTTGGAAACAATTTATTAAAAAAGCGAGAAAAAGCACGACCATCCTCCCATGTTCTACTCTCGATGTCATGATCTGTGAAGTTATTAATCAATGAATAATTTGGGACTGGGACAAGTATTTAATATTGACTCATACACTGTCAATTTCAAAGTAATGCTTTAGTAACTCGTCTAATCGCATTCCTAACACATTAACTTCGGTGCCAGGCTGTCTCGTTGACTCGCACTCTCCCGCAATCTCATTCATGCTCAAAACGAATCGTTTTGCTTTCGACTCATGACTCATGATGCCATGCGCCGACCAGCCTAAGAGCGACCGTGATATCGCAACATCGGTGTTTTTTATTTGTCATAATTAACGCGTGACTATAAGTTTCCAATTATCTTGGCCGATCAAAATTCTAATTTTTGGATGTAAATATGGCTCGATTTGTACGTCGCATTCTTTTTCTAGTAATTTGGAAATGAAGACATTGTCAATTGTTTGAGTTAGGAGTTTCAAATTCTTCACGGTTAATGTAAATTTAATCTCAAATTTGCCTAACGGGCTTTTCACTTTAATATCTACTTTTTCAGAATTATTCATTGTTACTTTTTCATTTTTAATTCCTTGCAATCACAAATTAACACTTTGACCGCGCGCACCAACATTTCGAGCCAGTTTTTCCACAACCATCGTCTAAAAGTGCAAAGGTATTTACGTGCATTTTTGAACCTTCAACTCGAATTGGGACGATCTTTAATAATACGTGTCGTGTTTACGACACCCGATATATTTTGATTTCCAGGCAAGGATTGGCGGGGCATATTTGATTGTGTGTCGCTTCTTAAATTTTTCGAGTCGTGCAAAAAAGTATGGTGCAGGCTTTTGCAGTGCGTACAATCGTACATCTTATCGGATTTCTGCATTCATTTCGTGAATGTCCCTCCTTTAAACGATTAAAACACACATTCGATTTCTCAATAAATTCCCATTTTTTCTGTAACGGTTCTCTTTCAAAATGTGTTCACTCAAACAAACGGTGATTGTTTTTCTTACAATAAAAACACGTCTTAAAGTACTTCGAAATTTTTTCACGTTGATTTGATTCCTCATAATTGCTTACGTCTTTAACCGTGCATACTACTCCATTTTTTGCGTCACGCGGATTCTGTTTAATGGAAAATGATTCTTGAGGTGTTGGCTCTTCGTCGACGTCAAAAAGTCCCGCCACAGTCGCTAGTTCTGCCTCGTCGTACAAAAAATCGTCCAATTTCTCTAATTCTGATTTTTGTTTGTCTGCGGTCGCGGTGTATATATTGTATGCGAACTTCGGAGCAGGAGCTAATTTACTTTAGATTGATTTGATTTATTCTGGACTATGTAGATTGCCTATTAATGATGAATTTTTCAACGCTATGACCGAGTTTTTTAATTTAGAGGCAAATCGCATCAGGCTAATCTTTCCTGATTCCAAAGACGTGTGACGCGGGAAAATACAATTAAATACTTATAAAGTGGAGAAATTAATGAGATGTAAAATCCTTCGTATTATCAACGTGTGGCCATGTAATAAATAAGAATAATGTGAGAGGTCTCGACAAGTTTAGGACCAGCAGATTTTTATATTTTTATTACTTATTTTTTTACTATTTTTATACATTATCTTCTTACCTATTGAACATGGCATCGTAACGTTTCGGGACAAACAATATTTCCCTCATCACACTTAATTCACAAAACGAAGATGGAAAACAAGTCTAAAAAAATCCAAATAGACATTTTTTCAAAAACTGATATAATTATAGTAATTTCGAGTAGTATTCTAACTTTGCTTGGCTACATGTCCATAAGTGGAATTATTTTTATGGGCCGAACTCCTCTCCAGAATGGCTGCATTATTTTTCTTTAGTGTTCGGTGAATGATCTCAATAGGTTTGAAGTCTAGAGTTTTGTTATGTTCCTTTCCTACTTAATAAAGATTTATTATTATAATTAATTTGTTAATTTTCGAAATGTTTCCTCGAAAAATATACCGAATGGAGTAAATTTTTTCTTCACTGTCGTTTTTGATATAACTGTTCTACATTGTTGTTGAAATGATGTGGCTATTATTTATTCTAGTGATAGATGTAATTAATTGATACTCACTTTGTATATCATACTTGATTATGTATTACAAGAAGCGGACGAATGGAGATACCTTCACTTACCTGAAATAATCCCTCTGTTACAGACTATAACTATTATGACTATAATTTCATTAGAAATAGGAACAATTTAGATACTTAATAGATACTTATACTAAATCACGAGCGCACTGGTTCTGAAGGGCGCACTGCAGCTTCACTTCAAATTGCAGCAAAGTGATCCGGTACAAAGAATAAACCGTAGAGCCAGGTGGAAGGCGGAGCTGTAATCGAATGAATTTCGCATAAAGGAACTGACATACGAAGCCTATAGCTCGGGTGGTGACAGGGAAGACGACTGATTTAGGTAGAGTTGATACTTGAAGATTTTTCATCGCCTCTTCTCGCTGACGGTATCCGAACATAAGTTGATCTGTAAGCTTCGCTTTGATGCTCTTGTCATACTGTTCACTTTTATTAGCGCGAAAGTTCGATTGTCGCGTCTGGTTTCTTTTCCTCACTGCAGGAGATTGCCGAGGACGGTTTTCCTTTGTTTGAGGTGCCGGCATGGTGTCCATTCCTTCTTCAGGAACGGGCGTTTTACTAGAATGTCTGGTAGACATTGGAAATGCGTTGACTGTGTCTGAAAGGATACTTATTTGTACAATTTAGAATAAGAACACTGTAAACCTTCGATTGTTTTATAATATGTAAACGATGGCGAATTTCTTAGAAATCGCTCATCATGCCGTCTGGGTTAAAAATTTGAATAAACAAATTCTCAAAAGCAAACAACTGATAATCTAATCCTGAATGAGGATGTACAGTCTAATTTTCATAATTTCAACTCCGATAATTCAAATGTGTTATTTGAATTTTTTTCCCATTCCTGGCCGCATGTTTTCCAATGTTTGTAATGTCGCTAAGTAGGGGACTGCAATTGTAATTCCACTTTGTTACCTTTAATAAAACTTTATATGAATTTTTCCGTTCTTATTTGTTAAAGCTCTCAAATAAATTGTAATCTTCTATATTGGATACACAGCAACATAAAATGGATTTGATACTGAAAAACTGATTCTATTATTCGCACAGGATGAAAGGATAAGAGTTTGTAGGTCTCAAAAGAAATGGAAGCCTCTCCAATTATTAATAGGAAATAATGTTTATTATACAGTGTACATATTTATTAACTTCATTTATTTTATTTCTGTTATAAATTTTATATTAATAATTATATTATGTCTTGCCGAGCGATAAATGCCTTGATCAGTGTGCGCTTAGACTATAACAATCTCCGTAAAAAGTATAGAAACTTCTGGGTTTTAAAATTTTCTCTCCCCTTAACGCGATCACCATTGACCTGTCTTACACGACCAAGGAATCACCAAAATAGGTATGTCGCGCTGAAAACGGCACAATCGTTCGGCACTCACAAATAATAGTACTGTCGAAGTTAAAGTAATTGGCGGTTCATATTTTTTTCATCTCATGTTCTTTTCATTCCCGCTCTCATAACCACTTCGAATATGACGCACCGTGACCACCACGTCTTTATTGATTAGCGCAAATTTCTCAAATTCCTTAGCGATACCTCACCCTACGGTTTAGATCAGTTATCATTATTTATATAATATGTGTAATAATATAATATATAAATAATGTTATAATATATATTCATATATATATTTTATCTATATATGTATAATGATTACCGCTTCTTTAATGATAAAACTATCCGAATGGTAGATTTCTTTTCTCTCCTAGTGGCCATATTCGTATTAGGTAATGTTATGTAGTCCGAATGCGAGTTCTAAGTGGGATAAGGAACGTCGTAGAGAAAATTCCTTAAATCAACCCAAAGAAATCTCTATAACGCCCAATGAGTCGGGAATTATTGCGCCTTTCGAATTTTCTTTCGAACTTTCATTATTTCTCTAAAATCTGTCTTAAAATCCTGCATAATTCCTTAATTACAAATTTACTTGTAGCGCTCGAGGCAACAACTCTTCATCGGAGTACTAAAACAGTTTATTCAATCTGTGCCAAAAGAAAATAATACCAAATGTCTCATCACCAATTCCACAGAATCACGTTATTAGAGTTTTAAGGCTTCGAAACTTTTTGGCACAGCGCAGTGCTCCGCTTCATACGCAAAACTTGTGAAATCAAGATGAACGCTTATTGTCTCGAGCGCGATAAAATTTTTTTCGCCAGCGAAGATCTTGAAAAGCCTGAGTGATATTCTGAAGCAAGACGAGGAACAGTTAGCAAATTTCATTAACGTTGAACAATTCTTGAAACAATTTTTGAAAATAGCTTTTCAAATTTCTTATCGTTCCAATACGACGTTCTTATACGTCACTCAGACTTTCCTCGGATTCTCCGTACTTAATAATGTTATCTAGCCTGCTAACTTAAGTGATGTTAGGTGTAATTGTTATCCTTACTTTGTATTATATTTATAATATGAACGACACAATTCCTGTGTAACTTAGATAATATAACCAGAATCTTAATAAGAATGAATAATATTAATAAGAACGATTATCATTTATCGTCATTATCATAATCACTGTTATCGTCACTGATAGTCGTCATAGTCGTCCTAATGATCGCAAGCATCTACCACAATCGTCAAATAAAACATAAATATTTGCACATGCCCTGCGCTCGCGTCCATTTCTCTCTTCGCCTCGTTCACCATCAGTTTACAACAAATTAATTTTGAGTTCGAAAATTAAATCCGCAGGGTATCAATTTTCTGACTTTATCGCAAAAGCTCACCATACTGATATGCTAAGATCCCTTTCTCATTCACTCTCTGGCTTTTTTCCATTACATTTTCATAATCAGCTACAACGCGCCGTTTTTCAAATTTACTATTATTTTGCTTCCTTTTTTATAGTACTTTCCCCGTTCGGTCGTTTGTACTCCCCTAGTAGATTTCCTAATCTATTTTATGCATAAATATGCTCCTTATACCGAAAACCAGAATTTTATAGAAATTGCAGATTTTATAAAGAATTTCAAAACCGAAATTTCAGAACTAACTTGTATTCGGTATCAGGATCCTAGATTATCGCGTAATAATGCAATAAGTTAAATAATTGATTAATTAAGTTAATTCCTTTCGTTCCTCGCCGGTTCATATTATCGTTATTAAAGATTAATACTGTTGTACTTACATTATAATTATAGTTATACAATTGTATTTTGTCATCTATCATACTCTCCGCGACCTACCTTTTTTATAGAAGGAACTCCTTCTATAGGCTGATCAAATATAAATATTATTTGATTTTAAAACGTTCTGTGTCTTATGCAAGTGAGTCCAGAAAAGAACTTTTTATTGACCAATTTGGGCATTTTTCGAAAGAAAATTTCCGACCAGTCATGAAAACGTTGTTCTCGACGCATTTTGTCGATCCATAAAGTGATACTTTACGCATCGAAGAAAAAGTCAAAAAACGACTGTTTGATACTAGTAAAGGCAAAAATATTTTATGGGACGCGTGCGTAAAATGTTTCAGGCTCGAATGATATTTTCTGCGCTCACCTATTACTCGCCTGTGATTCGCCTAGAAGACTTTGTTTACGTCCACGCCAAATCAAGTATATAGTTCAAGTGTTTTACACGCTACTCTTTGAAAATTGAAATGAAATACTTTCTTGAATCTATTCGATCGATTTTATTGAACGTACACAAAAAAAGGATGGAGTCAGTTTTAGAGATTGCAACGATTAAAAGATAACAATTGCAACATGTCTCACAACAGATCATTGGCGTTGGCCTTTTATTTGCTGGACCCGTTGCGGTTTTAGCACCTTTCTTGAAAAGAGCACGAAGCTTTTAGCTACGCAGCCTAATCGTTACACTGAAAAAAATGTTGCTAACCCAAAGCACCTACATTTTTACCTGTGAATTTCCGCCTGAAAAACTGCGGTGGGAGTATTATAGAATTTTTCGCCCAACGAGTATTTTCCTGCGAGAATAGGCTCGAAAATGTAGATTTACATTTTTAATGGATATATGATTTCTTTATATGTATAATAATAGTACGTTTTCGCTAAGTATGACAATACGTGTGCATTGGCACCCTGTACTGTGTCACAGGTTTATATATGTACAAATTCTCTCGATTTCTGGTGGGACTTGATATTTTTGAATGCATTATAATTCAGCGGATTAATATAGAATTCATGTTGTTCAATAATTAGACCTCAAGTGTTTATAGTTTCAAAAGTAGAGACAAATATCAAATCTCTTATTAACGTCCAAAAAATTTGAGTTGAAATCTGCAACCCTTGGTATTGTATTGTATAAATAAATATTATATTCTCTAAGTATTCTTTCAATCAGATATCAAGGATATTATTTGATTGGTTAGTTAAAGATTTGTTCCATGTAAATTCAATTGTGTTTTTTATAAAACAATTCAGGTAAAATTGTAGAAAATGGGCTATCAATGAATGAGATTCCATTACAATTATCACGATTTTATCAATTATTTAAAAGCATGTTAACTTTCCAGGTGAAAACTTGAATTTGAATTAGTTGAATCAAGCAAATTACAATGCATCCAAGAATAGGAAAATGATTTTATTTGTTTATCCCTGCCTGATGTCAAGAAGAAATTGCCATGCATCAGTGTTTGATTATACTACGCAACGTCTGCAGCCCGAGCGCGAAAAACGCCCAAGGAACCGAGATTAAAAAATTCATTATATCCGACGCAAGAAATCAACAATAAAACTGATTTTCACCTCGATTAATTATTTTCTTTCTCAAAGGCGCAGGGTACCTCTTTCTCACGTTTCACTCTTTCAGTTTTTCTCCGTCAATCACTCTTTTATCTTTCACAACTCACTTTTCTATATTATATTATATAATTATGTAAAAATATACAGATTGGATTACTTAATCGCGCGTTTTTTCATTTTCTAGCTTTGCGATCTTTTTCCTAATCAGTGGTTCAAGGTAGCGGAGAAAGAAAGGAATCGCGGTGCGGGTCGTTATTTTGAAAACGTCAAACGAGAGACATTGATCTCCATTGGATTTCTATCCTTTTGAACATAATTATTAACTTTAGCAATAATAAACAATTGCTTGTCTCTCCTCTGCGTTGTACATAAAAGAAGCCTTAATTTTAATTATACTCGTAATTTATAATTAATTAATTATCAGTTATTCAATCAATTAATTACAATTTAGAAGTATAAATTTATTTGTAAATTTGTGAGTATAAATGGTTTAGGTACTTTTGCGAACGGATACAAAATGACTGATTATGAACGAGTTTTTCGCCTATCTTTTTAAATCGAGACTAGATTGCAGACTTAAGTCAAATTGCACTGTTTCCATGTCTCCCAAAGAATTATTGCATTTCAGTCTCAGTTTGGATTGCATTCACCGTTCGCACTTTTCGAAAAACTCAATTTTTTATGGCAGCAAGAGATGGTCTCTATTTATAAATTAACTAACCAATGTATCATTAAAAATTAGTATATATGAATAGTAATAGAACCGAATGTGTCCAGAAAACTGCGAATATTTTTTGAAATAACAAAATTCAGATGATTATCTCAAGAAGCTATTTCACAAATTGTGCTTTATTGTCGTGGAATAGCATTTTCAATCAATTAAATTCTATCTTAAATTTTTTTTACATGTAAAAGTTATTTTATTTGAAGAAGTTTTCTGAGAACACTCGGTACAAATAAAAAAACCTGATAACCTGCCATTATACGATTCGACTAGATTTTCTTGGCGATTAAACTTAACTGTGTTTTAGCGATTCATAAAAAGTTAGCCCAACAAAATTCAGGATCACAGTATTATACAGCGTTCAGCATTGACTAGGATCGATGACAAAGTACTGGCGAGTTTAAATACACGGAACCATTGATTTTCATGTTCATTTATAATTTCATCATTTGATTTTGTAAAGGAGAGAATTGTTACTTTAGTCATATTTGAGTACAATTAGATATGAAAAACCTTCATAGAAGTTTTTCCTCTTATTTATCGTTTTTAATGTTTTCATGAAAATTTCTATTATCCTTTTTGGCAAAATATTTCTTCTTACCTGGCTAGACGAATTTAACCCGTAAGCATTTATCGCGAAAGAGCCACTTGTTAGCCAACTGTTGCATCGAAGTGCCGAGGACAGCTCGCGTTATAATTTATAAGCTTCACGCACCCACTACGATTTTCTCCGTTTTTCCGATATTCGATGGACTAGAAAAAATGAACCCTCTAACTCGAGAACTCTGAGTTATTTCCAAAGAAATTTAAGCATTAAAGTAGAAATTAGCAACAGTTGGTGAAGTAATTCAAACAGTTCTTCTAATATTTAATAATAATTAGAGGAAACTGTTTTTTTGCAACTTGAATAGCAATGGTATCCGTTTATAAATCGCTCGATTTAAGTTTAATTTTAGAGTCCACTTTCAATAATTATATCGTAAATTACCTATCTTACCTACTATACGCGTGAGTTAATTTAAAAACTTCCTTTGGCGATTGATTATTTAAAATATGTCTTGTTTATTATTTACTGTTATTATTCATTACTGTATGGATTAGTTTTCATCAGTATTATTTCTGAAGTATGTCCACGTAGGTAGGTAAGTGTACTATGTATAATTCTTAATCGATATTTAACCCTTATAATCGTTATGTATATCATCTCTTTATACGATTACATGGCTCGCTATATAAAACTATGCTATGCAATTTCCCTTCTATAACGCCTGAATAGAATTACCTTTATTTTTCAATATGCTCGTTTATGCTCTACCTAATTGCTACTGCCTAAAATTGCGCCATTTGTCGCGATGCGCTGGAAACTCTCTCCGAAAGAGAAAGCATTTTCTCGCATCGAGAAGAAAAAAAAAGTTTTCTTAAAAAATAATTCGGTAAGTCTGTACAAGTCGCTATGCCGTCGATCATTTTCGAGTAACTTCCATTTCGATTCCAGAAACATGCAATGTCCCTTATTCAATAGCTTTGTATCATTTAGTAATCCAGGAAGAAAATTTATTATAGAGTTTAAAATATTTCCGAGGGCTCAATCACTACGATTTCTCATGTACACATGGATTTGAGAATATTTAGGATTCAAAAGGATAAATTATAAAAAAAAGCTGTTGAATCAAAATAATTTCAATGAATTCATAAGAATATGAAGAATTTCGTGGAAGTCTCAGAAGGATGAAGCTTGATAAATAATAAGAAACATTACATGAATTTAAAATAGAATTTAAGAAAATGTGTGCCGATCGATTCAAGTTTCGGCCCATATGTTTGGCCGAAATGTCTAATATAATAATAAATAAAAAACCTATTCGAATTGGTTAATCAGCACCGATATCTTTCGAAAATCTAGCAAAGATGTCATATACGAATTCAAAAGAATCCAAGAGAACTCACATGAATTGAAAACAATTAGGAAAAATTCAAAAGAAGACACTTGCGTACACCTGAATTCAGTAGTCCTGAGACTCTCGAATCTTTCTAGAATGGATTTGAATTTCTTTAGAAAATTACCATTCTAATTTCAAAAAATTGATTTTTAGTAATACTTTCTTCTTGGAGGACATCTTATAGGTCTAGATCCGTATCTGTAACGAGGAACGGGAAGATAAAGTACCATCTGATCTTTCTTGATAATATTTTTCATCGAATTTTTCTATTTCACATGATATTTATCCTCAAGAAAGAGAAAAAAAGAGCTTTATATTCTTTTTTATCATGTGGGTATAAAAAAAGAGGCTAACCAAGAGGAATCTTTCATTGGTCCCAGATGGTTTGCTCGAATCGGGCCAGGTTCTCTTCGCTACCAATGATGGAATATCACCCATGAAAAGATTGATATAATTTTGAATGGACGAAGTGAATTTTCAACATCAGGATAGCACGACAGGACCCTACCTTTCGCATGATTTCCGAAAAATGAGGATAAACTCGCAAAATTTTTGTTTCACTTATGTAGTATTATTTTCCTTACTGACCTCTGTCCCCTCTTAGGGTATATTTTTACATTTTAGAATTACGCAGACTATCTTGTTTCTAAATAATAAATGCTTGCTGCTGGCACGACTTGCACAGAAAGTGACGATCGCCTCCTAGCTAATCACCTCAGATCATTGGCAATCTAACCTTATGCGTACATTGCAAACTATTTCTAGGCTACGCATATCAGGGTTTCTGGCTATGTTCCGGTTTTCCCGAGTTGAAGCTTGCGAGGAAATGAGAAAAAGAATTAGAAAAAAAAATGGTTTCCAAAAAAATGTGTTGGAGAATTGGGTGCAATGGATCAGAAGAGTGTGACGAGGAAGGAAGAAAGGATAAATAAGGGATTGATCTCGACATGATTGTAATAATAATAACTAATCAAGTGACTTCTTAATTTCGAATTAACTCTCTTTTGGTCTTAATTTTCTGAATGTAGTTTCTTGAACAAGCTTAAAAACAATAATGATTGATTGTTGATTATAATGATCAATGCAAATTGTGATCGATCGTCGTAAAAAGCAGACGACTCACTGTTTGTAAACAGTACTGTCAGTTTGTAAAATTGTAAGATTAGGATTGCAATACACGCTGACCTTCACTCTGATTGAAAATGGATCGCCAGCAGTGTAAATTTTATTTATCTACGAGGAATTGTATTAAAAGTTCCGCAGTTATAGATTACAGTAAAGTACAGTAAAGAGTCTTGATGAGAAGAAATTTTATTTCCTTCAGAAAAAACGTTGCAAATAATATCAAAAAAATACCCTGTTTCCTAGAAGTCACGAGTCGTGACTTTTGTCCAATTCATTAATTTATGAATGCCATTTAAAATTGGGCCAGTGCAGTGCGTAAGAAAGTTGAAAAAATTGTCTAGCAGTTGTTCGCGTGTGATGTAAGAGTGTAAAGAGATAATACAACAATGCTTCTTTCGAAAGTTCCTTCAAAAATTTTGTTTACTGAGACTAAGGCTTAAGAGATTTTTTGTTTAATTCGAAAATTGCAGCAATAGGAAAAAGATAGATACCCGGAGAGTACGATTTTTTGTTCCCTTAAGGAATACTAGACCTACTTAGCTAATTGCAAGCCAGAATCTCGGATCATCAATATTACGAACGGCAAGTACATCCCTCGTATTTCATGTCATGTAAAAATAAATTCAAAGCTGTCCTCATCGATTACTATTATCATTATTATTTCACGCCTTAGAACTAAGAGTATTTCCCTTAAGTCGATTACTTCATAGCAAGATGCGTTACTAGTCGGTTGTAGCAAAAACTTTTTGGATAAAATAGTGTATTTTTTTCATATCGTCATTACTTTGTATTTATATGTATATCATTTAGCGTAGGTTGTGGTTGTTTATTACTATTAGTTATATCATTAAACGTACCTTAAAAAGCTTACATTATAGTGATATTATCAATTCGTGCTCGAGGAGAAGCATTTTACACATTACATGATGTGTCGCGTGTTTCCGATTGTGTCGCTTGTGTCTGACGCAACTTATCGTTGGCGTCTCGGTGTGTCGGGTTGGCCATATGTGTGATTTTTTTAAAATTATGAATGAGACGGCGTCGTCGCTTTTTCAATTTCGCGCTTTCTCCGCATCGACATGATTTCTCTCGACTAGTGGACGTGGTCCTATCCTAAGATTCTATCTAAAAAAAAAATAGAAAGCTTTCATCCTAAGACAATAAAATCTATGCGTCTTTGGTGCATGTAACAAAAGAAGAGATCATTTTTTTGTGACGCAAAAAAAATTGACACTGTCAACCCTCCTCTTCAAATTCGATCTAATCAAACTACTTTCTAAGGATTATAAACAAAACTAATTGCCTCTATGCCGCTTTAAACGCAGCTCGTAAGCACTTTTCGCAGCTGTTGCGCAAGTCTCGTGCACGTTCTCCGTCTTGAAATTGTTCTGATTTATCGAAATCGCAACGATCTTCAACTAGGAGTAACAAAAATAAGTACACAATCGTCAAAGTTTTTTGTGGATGGGACTAAAGAGGAGAAACATGTAAGATAATTTTTTTTCACCAAAAAATTGCATGGCTTTCAAATAAAAAGAGTATAAAAAATAAAGTAATGATTCGCACCTCTTTTTGTACTTCATTAACTGAAAAAGATTCAACAATGCCCCATCCTCTAAAAAATTTAAACTTATTTTGCAGTTCCTTTCTCGATGAAGAACTTTGGCATATTTACAATAAAAAATCTGTGCACGGATATTTGAAAGTACGTAGCTTACGGCGCGCACGGTTTACTAATATGTTTGTCGGTATTTCAATCAGCTCGTTCTTTCTCAAGCCGCTCCTGATCTAAATCGCTTTCCTACGCTCGTCATTATCTCGTTAATTTAAATTTAATTTAAGTCTCTAAAAATGACAAGAATACATGAGCATTATGCACGTGTGCTGTATATTGTATAATTTTCAATAAATGCCTTCAGCTGAATTGCTACTAAAATATTAAAAATAATCATAATAATAATAGATTTGAAATCAGCACTGCATGATTGATCAGTAACTCAGTACATATCTTTAATTTACTTTTTTACGCCCCTCAGTTTAATCAGTTACTTTACTTTCTGCATTACGTAACTGATAAATATTTTTTTTACATAATCGCACGCAGTACGCGAAACGAGCAACATACGCGAACGGATTTTACAACAAGCGAGGAGCGTTGCTTGCTCGTAACGTGGCTTTATTATACTTTTAATCAATAGTATCATATATTATATTCAAATATTAT
>WSXT02000001.1:559393-576722 GCA_011762715.2 Neuroterus valhalla
CCCGAGGCGGCGAATTGTTTGGCCCCATCGGCATTTTCTTTCCAATCCCCCCCCCCCCCCCCACGCGCGACACCTTCGCTACGCCTCTGATCATCAGGAATGATGTTAATTCGAAAATCTTACCTTTACTTGTTCCGTCGGGTCCTCGAAGAATAGTGCACTCTTCTATTGTTCCAAAGGCAGAAAACAACTGTCTGACATCGTCTTCTGTCTGTTGCTTGCTGAGCATACCCACGAACAGCTTTCTGTCTGTAGGTTGGAAGAGAAGAAAAAAGCGTATTGTTAGGTGATTCGGTTACCAAGAATTGCAAGCCAGTTAAAGAAAATAGTCTGGCGACTAACACCAAGAACGACAAAGTTACACGGTTACACCACAGCATCCACCATCCTAAGGGGAAGGAGGTAGGGTAAGTAACATATGAGCTTCTGGATAGGTACGTATCGCTTGCGACGCGTATAACACACTCCAGTAATTACGGCAAATGTACATCTAACATCACGGGGCTGTGTGTGTGTGTGGCAAGGATAATAATAATCAACAATAATAATATAAAATGATCACAATTACAATAATAAATAATAAATAACCAATCAATATCAACCTAGGACCTACACCATAAGCCGAAGAAACAAGTAAAACGGGAGCGCGGAAACCGGTACGAAAAGCGACTCACTACTCAGAACAAAGTTCTTCTCGAAGGTCTTGGAGACCCTACAGGATTTCTAGTTTCCAGGACCATTAAGAATTCATTTGAGATCTGCTCTCAAACGTCAGATAGAGTCTAGAGTTCCAAAGGGAGAATATTCTTTTGGAAACAAAAATATTTGGAATCAAGCATGCAGTGTATCTGTTAATTATATTAAAAAAATATGAATCTATGGGAAAAGTTTCGAGGAGAACTTTGTTTTTTTCTTGATATCACATCTTTTAGAGTCACACGCCAATTAGATGTGAAAAAAATTAATGCTTTTTTCTTGGAGTACTGCAGCTATTTCTAACTTTTGACTCGGATTGTGATTCTAAATTTGTAGTGGGTGAGGGATGGTCCCTTTAGTGCCAATCGTTCAAATAGTTTCCGTATCCATCACTTTGTCGAATATTTATGGGCCTGATTGATTCTTGATTTCCTTTTTTTGGAGACGAATCTTTCTGGGTATTCAAAGTAATTTAGTCAGGTTTCGAGCAGAGGCTTTTTAGAAATATCTGCACTGAGCATGTTTTTGATTTTGATTTAATTTTCGTTCAATAGTGTGAGTGTGCGAAAGTGACCAGTGACGGTGATGGGAGTTGAAGGACAGCCGCGATGGAAAGTGGCGGGGAGTGGAAATTCCATAGAGTCACAAGTCTAGGTACAGCGAGAAATCGTAACTCACATCATAATTAGAAAAAGATATATGTACAAAGGTGATAAAAACACAACGACAACGAACGAGACAATACATCCAACGAGCGAGCCACTATATGGTCACAGCTGTAAAGAGCGGACAATGCACGGGTGATACTTTTCACTGGAGGTGGCGATTAAGTTGGATCCAGGAAGGATAGAGAGAGAGAGAATTTTCAATTAGATCATTAGCCAACAAGAAATTACGTCCAATTACTAAATCTAAAGAAAAAATAGTTTCTCATTCGGTGAAAAATTTTGAAAATATTTTGTAAGATAAGTCTTCCAATTTAGAAGCGGAAGTGGGAAGGGAGGCTTAAAAAAATGGGAGAGGATTGAGGGGCGAACACAAGCGAGCAGCAAAATGAACTTTGCAGCAAACTGTGCTTAAATCAGCGGTGATGGCGTGATGGGAAGAATATCCTTTTCTATTTCTTTTCTCTCTCTCTTTCTCTTTTATACTGTCACTTTGTGGAGAAGAAGAATGAAGGTCTGAAAGGAAGCTAGCTATCTCCTGGAAGTCGAAGTTACCTTCAGCAGCCGCCACCGGTGCCTCCTACTTCCAGAAGATGGCACTGGCGCTCCCGTCGTCCATCATGCACTCTGGAATACAGAACAGAAACAAAGAGATGGCAATGGGCCAAAGTACGATCGTCATCAGTGAGTAGGTTTGGTCGCTCGCGATTCACGAAATGGGAATTAGTTTGATTCGAAAATTTGATAATATTCCTAACTTTATATATACAATGGAGGATATTTCTCTCTAATCAATTTTCAACTGGATTCCTTCTTTAAACCTGCTCGTGTTAAAACCCCCATAGAAATTCATAAAAAACTTGATCTTTCTTCATTTACAGATATCCATCAGCACTTTAAGGCTACTTTCTCTATCAAGCAGGTCGTTAATGAATTTCCGAGTGGGCTTTCTACTAATTATTTATTTTTTCATTCTACTTGATGCATCCGATAAGATCCTGACGGCTGTATTATTATGATAACGAATTAATGATATTTCAGAGATTGACAAGGTTGTTTCGAAGGGATCTATTTTCCGGGATGCTAACGCTATACCATATGAAAGGTGCATAAAATAAAGGTGTCTCATGTACGTGACGATGTCGGCACCTCATTCCGCGAGGTAGCACCCTCTCTGGGCTCTAGGGCACATTTAAGGATTTGTCTCGGGAAATTAGATTCTCGCCTGACTTGCAGCATCGTCTTGCCCCTGCTTCTCTCCAAAGTTGTCGCACCTCCTCACAGACAGAGCTCTTCTCTTAGCCCCGGGTACTTTTCATTGAACGCCTGCTCCATTGTACCGTCGAGACTGCCACGAGCAAGGAATTGGACCTTTGTCGTTTCACAAAGTATTAACGCCTCCTTTAGGCCCTATCGCCCAGAAAAAATCTACCCTCGGGAAATTATAGCTTGACGAAAGTTTTTGAAAAGAAAAAGAAAGAAAAGCATCAAAGTAATTGAAAAATTGAATTGTACACTTGTCCTAATCGAAGTTTGGGGCTTTAAGCGATTCTAAAGAAAGTAAATTAATGAAGAAAGAGACGTTAGACGGAAAAAGTGGCACGCGTTGAAAAAAAAATTACTCCGTGAATAAGTTGAGGATGAGACCCAACGTTTAAGCCAATTGACGCATGTCGAATAGATGAGGGCTTCTAAATGGCGAGCGATCACCAGCAGTGTTATTAATATTTTACTTCAGCACTTTATCTCCTTTCGTTTCGCGAACTCCCTTTTCCTCTTTTCTTTTATTCATCGAGAGTTGGGTAACATATTACGTCCTAGGAGCTTCCTGAATTCTTTACTTGATGATGCGCATTCACTTTAGGATTCCGGTTACAAAAGAAAACGAATGGGTAAAAATTACTTAGAGAAAACAGGAAGACAGTTGTTGGTGAAAACGATTGTAAAGTTGGTAGTGGTGTCAGTAGAATGAGAGATGATATCCCGCTGACTATATCTCGAAGAAGTAGTGCGAGTACTGTTGGTGGAAGCAAGATGGCTCGCCAAGGGATCGAAACTTATATCTACTTGTTCAACGAGCTTTGGTACAGCTCCCGCTCACCTTATCTACTTGAGAAAACTCTACTGAAGTTAAACTGCGCAGGATACGTATCTCTCAAACATGTGTCCTACTAAAAACCCTTATTTTGACAGTTCGAAAAAACAAGGTCGCGAAGAAGTTGGAGCTCAAGCAGTGAGTGTCGTCAAATGAAAAACGTAAATGTGACCCAGAGGGATAGAAAGACATGAGGACAATGCGACTGATGACCCTCTTCCATTTTTTATACTGGATTCTTCCGAGTTTTGTATTTGAGAAACGATCTTTTGGGAAAATGCGAATGCAAGCAGAAGATAGGGGAGCAAAAGGTTCCTTTCCTGATCCTCTGTCAAGACTTAAGTGTCCTTTCAATCATCGTTGTGATAAAAAGAAATATCTTTCCACAAGGGAAAATAACAGGAAGACGCCATCAATATAAATGATAGTTTTGGAGTAAGAAGTTGGAATATTTCGATATCCAGGCTGGTGGAAAATTATAATGAGAAATGTTTTGGCAATCCGTAACAGATGCCGACCAAGTAAAGGTAACGAAGTGCCGACTTAACGCGTTGCAATTAAAATTTGATCTGTCTTTTGTACTGCTAATAGGACATTACTTTGTGGAGCAGAGGCACGTTAAAGTGCCATCGCGATGAGAAGGGAGTGATGTAATTAAGCACTGCAGCAGGATACCAAGATGGCCTGTAAAGGGCAGTCATTACGCGAGAAAAGTCGACGAATCGCTTGAACAATGAAACTTCTTGTGACGAGGCGTTAGAAAGGGCCCAGCTCTTTGTCGTGCAACTGAAAGGTGGATCTCTTTTTGCGATCCTGTCTTTCCCAAGCAAAGAAAGAAATAGGAGAGGTTTTGTCTACGCTTGAACGATTTGGAAAGTGAAACTTCAAGATTTCTCGTCAAGTTCATCAAATTTTGATGAACTTTTGCAACCTAATTAAGGTTTTTAGTAGACTGTTATTACATTTGAAGCCATGCTTTTTCTAAACGAGATATCTTAAGTTTGCTGAAGGTATACATCATTCAAGGAGGAGACCATAATGATATTTTGGTGAGAAAAATAGTTAGGTTGGAGAATTAGAGGAATTACGGGGAAGATGATTGAGACAATCTAAATGCAGATGCAAAGACATTGCCGAAAAGAGAAATAGGAATATGAACTAATATCGCCGGTGCATGATGGTTACAAGACTTTCCAGGATTTACAATTTCTGTCACGAAGTTTCTCAATTAGTTTTGAGTATCTCGAATTGGCTAAAAGGGAATTAAGGGAAATGTGTCAAGATCGAGGGATCAGGAATGAAGTTCGTGATCGTTTTGCATAGAGAGGGAGATTTCCCGAAAGGGAATGCGTGGTCTGGTTGACGGTGTCGGCGAAGTTCAGTAACCCCTGATTGAACTCTCCTCCTACGTGGATACAGCATCTACATAGTTATACAGCTTCCGCAGCTCTGGATCACTCTGCTTGCATCCGCGTCAAGGCAAGGCTTTGTGGGCCGTGCCGAGGCGGGCGACCGGAGATTACAATGGCATCTCCTCCAGATTAGCATATGAATTACGTGACTCCTCTCCTGACTCCCGTCTATCCCCGCATCATCATCCCGCTTCATCTACGTCCAAGCAAACTGCTAAGGACTACCGAAAGGATCGTGCACGAGAAAGACGTTCGGGTTAAGAATGGATCTAAATTCTGTATGGGGATAGCCGGGGTGAATGATGAGAACAGGGTCTCTCCTAAGATTAGGAGGATTGGGGCTGATCTTCTGCCTTTCATTCGGATCGCGCTTTGCAAAGAAAGTGTTTTCAATTCTTAGATCCTTTTTAAAGAAGTCCTGCGATTTATATTCCATTCGGAGAGGATAATATTCCAGGAGAATAAAGACATTGTGACTGTGAATGCACATCATCTTTGGTTCTGAATAGCTATCTTCTAACGATCTGCATTTGTGAGGTAACATATGCATCAAGTGCATAGGTCATGTAAAGTGTATCTGGGGTACGATATTTATTGTTATTCGAAAACTTCTGTGACGAAAAATTTGAACACGGAAACAGTAAATTAATTGTATTTAGAAAATTGCAGTGAGACATAGAAATAAAGAGGATAACAGTGATTTTTGAAACTAGTTTATGCACACTCTGAGAAACACATCCCGCATACGTACACTCGTTCGTCTGAACTTTACATAGCCCGAATTTGTCTTTTTAAAAGTAGGAGCCGTATCAGGATCATTCATCGGACCTAAACAAGAAAATGTTTAGGTTAAATCCTTAGGGAAATAGTGATTGGATGAATGAGAAAAATAAGAATTTTGATTTTTTTAGGAGAACTATTGATGGAAGTATTTGATGTTAAAAATACTAATATATCTATCGTAATATCTGCAGTAATAAAAATCGCATTTAAGAAATAATGTTATTGACCAGAAAATGGAACTAGGCACTGGATTACATGAACCACGACCGTTCATCAGGAGCTTGTCGCCAATTCAATCAATTAGGGCTGTTGACCAAAGGCATTCGCTACGCTTCAGAATTTAGGGGCAAGTCTCAGAAACCCAAGGGAAACGAGAATAAACCAATCTTGGAATGAAAATGTATCTTGCTTATACCATGTTCAGCAATTTTTTGTACTGTAAAAAAATTGGAGAAGCGAAACATTCTAGATGAACGATCGTGTATCTTGTTTGAAAAAATGATCCCATCAGGTCTGAAAATAAATTTTAATTATACCACGGACCTGAAAAGCTAATTGGGGCAAAGTTAATTTTTTTAAATTTGATTTTATAAATCACTTGTCCTCACCTCCGCGGTTTTCACTGTCCGCTGGCTTCACTTGAATAGGACGGTTCATCTGAAACAGAAAACGAAGAATGATAAGATAGTATATTAGTAGACTTTGCTGGTTCCGAGATATCGTACTCAGCTATTAAGTGGAAAAATAAAATTGATGGGAAGAGGGATTGACCTGGGTCGAATCAAAGACGCAGAATTCGCTTCAAATCCGGAGCTTGTTTCTTTTATTTGAGCAATTCCTTACATCGCTTTTCGATACATTTCCGATCACACGGAGGTGTTTTCAGTGGTGGAATGAAAGAGGGAAACACGAAGTGCAGTCTGCAGGATTTCGAATGTCCGGAGTGTTCTGGAGTATGGAAGTATAGTGGAGCGCTATTTGTTCGGTTCGTAGTGTCCGGTAGATATACGTCCACCCCTCGTCACTTCGGCCTTGCTCAAACACCATTCGCGCCAGAGAGGTCTCTGGTGCTGACAGGGTCGGCTGGCTGTCGGAGAATTGGAAGGAGGATCCATGCTTTGGACCAGGAAAGCCGTCTGCTCCCTCGTCCCGACCCCCGGAACATCCCGTCGTGCGAGTTCTCTCTGGCTGGTTCTCGAAATGGAATAGGTCGTACCGAACAAATAACATTGTTTATTGGCCAGACGAGTTGGTTGGTTAGTTGCTCGTGCCACTGCAAGGTAGAAGATGCATGATTCATGACGCTAGATATAGAGGTCGCTTCCAGATTCCCTCTTTCCCTTCCAAAGCAACATCTCATATTCTACAGGTTCCCGTTATCCTGCTCTTTGGAAGCATGCTGTTTCTTCCCAGCCAATTTTCTTCTCACTGTCAGGTGCATCTCCTAATAGCGTTTGCGAATTTTCCATTCTACTCTCTAGATATCATACGTCGGAAGTTTGAGTTTGAAGCAAATATTCTTTGTTCTAAGATCATGAAAAGTAAGTGATCTTCTGAGGTTCTGCATCAAGTCTGACAGCAGAAATTAAGGTCGACGTGTGCCAACAAAGCCTCAGTTCTATGCATACGAATTACTGAGATATTCTCTGTTCCACTTGTGGCAAATTCAGTAAACAAGGAGGAATAGGGTCGCATTAAAACGCGCACGTGGATTTCAGACTTTGGTCATAAATGTTTTGATCGTTGTTTCAGAGTTCACTTTATGCAAATGTTATTTCGAGGAATGAAGGGATTAAAGTGCACTTTCTCTTTTTTCTACTCTTTATTGTTTCGTTTGGTAAAGTACAATATTTTGGGTCATGTTGCAGTTACGGAATAAAGTACCAATTCCACTAAGGACATAGTAAAAATAATAGCAGTCGGACTAATATTGGTGGATGAGATATATACAATCAATTCTTGCTTTCAAATATAGTCCGCAATAAAAAAACCTTCCTCTAGGAAGGGTGCTGGAAAATAAATTTTTGGATTCATCAATTAAAGTATCATTAGGTGTTATCGCTCTGAATAATGAGCACCTGTCGATTCAAAGCCTTGTACACTGTAAGCCTAGAATCGAGGAAAGTTGTCGCGGACACGCAATCGACAAAAGGCGACTTGGTGGACGAAAGGACAAGGGGATAGTTTCCCAGCAATCAGACATTTAATATTCCACGGGGGTTATTACCAGCTATTCACTGTGGATGTGGTTGTACAAGACACAACAGGGGGTCGAAAGAAGAGAGAGGAGAGAAGACTTCGCAGGGATATAGAGTAGAGAGTGAGAGGGTTGAAAGCGAGGTCACTTTCAGTATTGTCCACAGGCCAGGAAATTAAACTTTAAGCCAGGTATTAGCCATTAGGCGTTTGTTGTTACCCCTGTCGTCAGGGAGACCTCGGGTCTGTTAGATACCGGAACTTAGATACGACGCCCCTTTGGTCTCTCTTGGGAAGTTTGGCGTGGAGCGTAGAATGCATCGTATAAATGTCTCCAGCGACCATAGGGACATGTCCCAGTCAATAGCGATTAGATTACACTGATCATCAAGCACGAGTCTAACCGCATGGATTCAACATCATGGAACCACTTTGATAATTCAACTCAGTACCTTTCTTATAAAAGGGTCAGACATGACAAAAGTTGATGCATCTTGTATATATAATAATAATAATAATATAGTTTTGTCTAGGGAGGGACCATATTATTGAAGATTTCTCTTCTGCAGTAATTGGATTGCGATCTGGCAATTGCCAATAGGTGGAATCGAGTTATTCCTTTATACCAACTTCATTTCTTCACATGTCGGTATTACGCTTCCGTGTCACGAACAGAGCCTCCTGAAGAGTGATGCTTTCGATGGAATGTACATTGCCGCGCCTACATATAGTTCTTGCGTTTAATACGTTCGAACGTCGACCTCGTCGTGTCTCATGTCATCACCACCCAGCACTTTGAAAATCGATTCCCCTGGGAGATACCACTCAAGATGGATGGTAATAAGTAAATGTGTTTGCTAAGTGTTGCGCGCACTCCTCGAGCAATTAATTAGGCTTGATTATCTATGTACATTGTATACAATGCGGAGAAGCATATCGCGACTCCAGATAACCGGCAAAATGATAACCCTCCAAAACACGAAGGCTCTTCAAAGATAAGACTAGTTTCAATGAAAGCTATTTTCGGTTTAATGGAGGATAGAGTTGGTACCTATTCGATATTCTTTTGAGTTAGGAGAGTGCGAATTTTTCTTTGGGAGCTTTGACGTGCACGTTATAACAGAGATTTTTAAGTATCGAATCCAGATACTGGATGCTAGCGGACTGATAACCGCCGAAATTGAATAGCGAATACGGCTTCGGAAATTGAATAAGCTATCATGCTTGTGCCGAGTGGCGATCCTGGTATTTGACCTGCCAGCCTGCAATCAATGTACTGATCGAAGATAAGGTACTCCCTGCAGAGCTTGGCGTGCTTCCCAAGGATTTATATTCGCTCTTTAACAACGATATATTCATTAGATGATTACCCATATGTCTCGTTAGTCTAGGTATATTACAAATTAAAAAAAAAGAGCATTTCTTCACTTGTTTTGGGTTTGATTATATGAAACATCTGAAACCAATTTTGCAGATTTACTGAAGAAAAAGATTACTTGAATCAAAGAATTGCAGTGGATACGTCTAATCATAAATATTTGTCTAATCATATCTTTGATCAAAGGGAAGTTTCTTGTTACAAGATATAATGTTTTTCAAATGAAAGAATCATTCTTGTTTGAGGTGAAATTTTTTTCAATCAAGAGAATATATAATTGAACGTATTTAGTTCTATTTTTCTTTGATTCGAGTAGTATTTTTCTCAGTGTACGAACTGAGATGCTCTCATTTGTACCTAGAACTTTCAGTTTGTTTAAGACTTTACCTAATGATTGATGCTACCATGTTGAAAATTCATAGCACATAATAATTTGAACAATGCATAACTGTGTGGTTTATGCAACTAATTCGACGAATGTACCAAAGCAAACTCTATGCGCAGCTTTCATCGAGCACCCCATAGTCGACGTCGAGCTTCCTAACAGATTAGATCTAAATAGATTCCAATCGACCTAATTGGTGAATTAATAGAAACTTGGAATTAATTCTCTGGTTTGACAATACATCTTTATTATTCATAATAAAGCATTTTGTAGTCTAAATGTTACATTTGTCGTTTGAATGCATAATCTATTGTAACGTTTTCCTTTTAAACCCCATTCCTCATTTTCGGGTTTTCAGAATACTATTGAAGGGAATATGAAATTTAATTTGAAGGAAGAAATGAATGAATGAAAAAAAAGTTGTCATTTCAAAAATGTGAAGAAAAAAACAGCTTCCAACCCCCCTTAATGACCTAACTCCCGTCGTATATGAAAATACGTACGCCCGGATGACTTGAATAGGTCAAGCTCGTCTACAGTTTTCACGAGCTCCCATTCTTTTTTCTGGACAAATGAAAAAATCTCTGGGAAGTCTGCTGCAGGGATGGAATTAAAAAATTGTGAGGGAGTTATCCGCGAACGGGGATTGTTTCTTCTTTTGAGCCAGGCGGAAGCACAATGTGCTCGTAGCCGGCGTTAAATCGCATTGAAACTTTAGTTACGAGCAGCATTCGTATCAATGAATGCTACACCTGCGTTTCAAAGCTCCACGTTTCGGTTGCCCTAACCATGCCACCTGCAGCCTGTCTAATTCTAGAATCTAGATGGTCCATACAGTACTCATTTTATTGCCGAGAGCGGCGCACCACGTTATTGAAAATTCCTTTGTAATGGAACGGAAAATATATTATAAGGCTGCCTTATGAGAACGAAGATACGCGAAATGTTTTTTATTGACCATATACCAAGATCGCGCACCGGGATAGAATTATCAGAATTCTTTGACTAAATACTTTCGACCTTCTGCTATTTTTGACTTTAGCCTTGAGCGGATTCAGAAAACATTTGATGAGGGTTCTTTTTGATTAGGATAATATACATTTTTAGACTCGTTAAATCAAATGTACTGCAGATTATGATTTCATTTATGTTATTATTTGCAAATCGAGATAACAAAATTTTTCAGGGAATGTGAATAAAACCTAAAGGATTTTTTGTATAAATACCAATGCATGTTAAATGTTCTTTATACTTGATACATGAAAATAAGTTTCCAAGAATTATATATCCTCTGATAATTTATTTAATTGAGAAATTGATTTTATACGTTGCATATAATTTTTCTAGAATCATTCCTATGCATACAAAAACTATACTTACACATCGAATTTTTGCAGCAGTGTATTCGAAGCTTGCAAGCTAGTAAAATATAATAATAATATTAGTTTCAAAGGAAATGGACGGTGGTCTTCATCTGATAATGACCAAGCGAAGTGCTGCTCTACTTCAGTGATCTAAGGAGCAGCTCTCAAAGATACCATGTTTTGAATTTGTTCAATTTTTACAGAAAGTTGTATTCAATTAATCTTTTTCATTCTTACGGCGTTTAGAAACAATGAATCATATATGAAAATTTTGCATTCATTGGAATTCACAGCTTCAATCGTGCAAGCCCCATGAAGTTTAACACGTATTTCCTATAAGAAAAAAAGACGTTTTCGTAAATTTTATTCAGAAATATCCATATTAGGTGGATCGAGTTCGAAATTCTTCATTTCTCTTCAAAATTAGTCACGGATAGCGAATAGAGTAGTAATTTTCAAATAAGACCCCCATAAGTCTGCTTTATAGGGTCCCAAAAAACCCCCACAAGTTAAAAATGGGTTTTTCGAGTTTTTGGCGCTAATTCTGATTATTTGCGGTTTTTTAACACAGATTGTTTCAAATACATAAAAGACTACTTTATACTGATAATAAGATGTTTATTTAAAGTTGTTCAAACAATCTATTATTGTTTTCAGCAACTTTCTCTTAGAAAAGGGTTAGAAAGTCAAGGTTTTTTCTGGATTTATCAGCTTATTTTCAACGTTTCAATTAGAGCGGGATAAAAATAAATTAAAATTACCAAAAATAATTTTTTATTCAATTTTTTATTCAATTTTTTATTAATTATAACAATATTCTCTCAGATTAATGCTACAAAGTTGCGGTTTTTTATGAAATTTTCAACTTTTTGTCCACTTTTCACTCAGAGTAAGTAATTATTTAGTGTAATTTAGCAAAAATAATTGTTTAAATAATTTGAAAAAGTTTATAGTTCTTTTCTTCTAGATTAATACTACATGGTTGCGGTTTTTTCCTGGAATTTTTACTTTTGTATCACTTTTTCATTAGATTAAAGTAATAATTAAATCAAATTAGAAAATAATTACCTAAATAATTTATTATTATTGCTAATAATATTTTCCTTGCTTAATGATAGAAACTTGCGGTTTTTTTCTGAAATTTTTAACTTTTTGCCCACTTTTTACTTGAAGTGAGTTAATCTTAGATTTAATTCACCAAAAATAATTTTTTGAAAAAATTATTATTGTCTATGGCTTTTTTATCTTGGATTAGTGTAAAAAGTTGCGGTTCCTTCTAAAATGTTCAAATTTGCTATACCTTTCAAGTTGTCAACAAATAATACATAAACATTAGAGAGAATCATATTTCAAATAGTATTGTATTGGTTTTAGGTTAATTATTTTTGTTCTTTTCCTAATGTTAAAAAAAACTAATTGAAACAAAAAAGCTAAATTCATTCAGTGAAATTTGAATTTCGAATTTTCTATTAAAATTATGGATCTTTAAAGCAAAAATAGAATTTTTCAGAAAGTAGTTCAACTTTCAACCAAAGAGTTTAATTTTAGATCCAAAAATATAAATTTTTTGATATTTTCAATTGATATTGATATTTCAAAAAAAAAAAATTTGTTATTGTAAATGAAAAACAATCTAATCTAACCAACTATTGAATCAATTCAATCAAATTGAATTTCATTTGAATTCCATTTAGTCCAAAGTTAAACATTTCAGAAAAAACCACAACTTTCTAGCACTCATCTAAGGGAAAATGATTATAAACAATAAGAAATTGTTTAAATAAGCACTATTGGTTAACTTGCATTAATTATTACCTCACTAAGTGAACAGAGGACAAAAAGCTGAAGAGTTTAGAAAAAAAACGCAACTTTTTAGCACCAATCTAAGAGAAGAAAGCCATAACCAATAATAATTTGTTTAAACAATAATTTTTGTTAAATTAAATTAAATATCAACTCACTTCAAGTGAAGAGTGGGCAAACAGTTACCATTTTCAGAAAAAACCGCAAGTTTCTATCATTAAGCAAAGAAAATATTATAAGCAATGATAATAAAATGTTTAAACAATTATTTTTGATAAAATAAATTAAATAATTACTTACTATAAGTGTAAAGTGAACAAAAAGTTAGAAATTTCCAAAAAAACCGCAACTCTGTTGCATCATTCTAGGAGAATATGGTTATAATTATTTACAAATTGTTCAAACAATTATTTTTGTTGACTTTAATCGATTATTACCTCGCTTTAACTGAAACGTTGGAAACAAGTTGAAAAATTCAGAAAAACCTTAACTTTATAACCCTTATCCAAGAGAAAGTTGCTAAAAACAATAATAAATTGTTTAAAAAATTTTAATAAACATCTGAATATCAGTATTAAGTAGTATTTTATGTTTTTGAAACAATCTGTGTTAAAAAAAAACCGAAAAAAAATATAATTAGCGCCAAAAACTCGAAAGACCCATTTTTTAACTTATGGGGGTTTTTTGGGACCCTATAAAACAGACTTATGGAGATGATATTTGAAAAGTGAAATTTTATTCGCTTTCTGTGACTAATTGTGAAGAGAAATGGTGAATTTTGAACTCGATTCACCTAATATTAAAAATTCTGAATAAAATTTACGAAAACGTCTTTTTTTCTTATGCGGAATACGTGGTAAACTTCATGGGGCTTGCGCCACCTCTGAATATTTTTTTTTTTTCAAAACAAGAGAAATGTGTTTATTTTTTTGTGGATTGGAACAAATTTCCTGGCGTTTTGCATTAAAATTCGAAAAAAAAAAAAATTTTGACTACCCTATTGCACACCCTTGATATTAGAAACTCTCTTGAATAGGTCCTGATATATTTTTTGAACTATATATGATTGAGGGTCAGGAATGAAGTCTTAAGAGTTTTAATATACATATTTCCAGTTACAAAAGGTTTCACGTAATAAGGGAGGTTGTAAAAGGAACTAGAAAAATTACCTGATTAATTTTCTTCAAATATATTCAGTTTCCATACAAAAGATATTCCCAGAAAATAAGTTTTTAATCTCGCAGAATTGATAAAACATAGATGAGAAGGAGATTGGAATACTTTGATAAGCTCCAAAGCCTCAATTATTCTTCACTTATTTTCAATACTCAATGTTTTATATCCCTAATTTTGTCAATAAATGCACCTACAATTATCCAATTATATTTCTTCAAATCTGTAAATTAGATTCATAATTCAGCGTCACAACTTTTTGCTTCTCTACTCATTCAAATTATAAATCCATTTTGATCATTTTCTATGTTTGATCATGTGTAGAAAGTAGTTGAATATAAGCAGAAAGCGTAAAAAGTAAGACAGGTGAGTTCATGAGGGATCATAATATGGGATCATCGAGAAGAGAATGGTCGATAGAGATTCTGAACTGATGGGCCTCCAGCGCCTATGTGGCAGGCCACATTACCGCCCCGTTATGCGCTCGCACATTCATGTGTGCAACTGCATTAATTGATGCACAGCGTTACATCAACAGCAACCCCACGTCTCCTGAGAACCGAACATCTGTTCCCTCCTCTATTTCCGATACAAACGAAACGGTTTTCGATTCGTGCCCACATTCCCCATACCTTGAAAATTGTCCCTAAGGAACGACAAATTTCTATATGACGCACAGTAGGGTACTTTTGATTTTTTCGGACAAATAATCAGCGCTTCGTCAATTTTTAACCGAATAGAAAAAGTTTTTTTCTTAAATACTAGTGAATCATTTTAGTGTTTGAGAGATACGCCTATATTAGGGTTTGAACTATCAATACGTGAAATAAACGTCAACCAACGTATTTTCGATTTTTTTCGGGCGAATAATCGGCAAATAGTTCATTCTCAACCGAAAAAACAAGTTTTTTCTTTAGTACTCGTGAATAATTTCACCACTTGAGAAGTACGCCTATATAAGGTTTTGAACCGTCAATACGTCAAATAATCGTCAACCAATGTATTTTGGATTTTTTTCGGACAAATAATCGTCGAATCGTCAATTTTCGACCGACTCGGATTTTCTTTTAAATACTCGTGAATTATTTAACTGTCTGAGAAATACGTCTGTATTAGGGTTTGAACCGTCAATATGTCAGATAAATTTCAACCAACGTATTTTGAATTTTCTTCGGACAAATAATTGGTGAATCGTCAATTTTCAACCGAATCAAAAATTTTCCTTTTAAATACTCGTGAAAAATTTTACTATCTTAGAAATACGCCGATATCAGGGGTCTGAACCATCTATACGTCACATAAACGTCAACCAACGTATTTTGAATTTATTTTGGACAAATTGTCGGCGACCCGTCAATTTTCGACCGAATCGGAATTTTGGTTTAAATACTTGTGAATAATTTTACTGTCTCAGAGATACACCTGTATTAGAGTTTGAACCGCCAATACGTCAAATAAACGTCAACCAACGTATTTTGAATTTATTTCGGACAAATTGTCGGCGACCCGTCAATTTTCGACCGAATCGGAATTTTGATTCAAATACTTGTGAATAATTTTACTGTCTCAGAGATACACCTGTATTAGAGTTTGAACCGTCAATACGTCAAATAAACGTCAACGAACGTATTTTGAATTTATTTCGGACAAATTATCGGCGGCTAGTCAATTTTCGACCGATTTGAAATTTTTTTTCTAAATACTTGTGAATAGTTTTACTGTCTGAGAGATACGCTTTATTAAGCTTTGAACCAACAATACGTCAAATAAACGTCAACCAACGTATTTTGGATTTTTTTTGGACAAATGCGTTTAAAAAACGTCGATCAACTTTGGCAGTCATTGGCTGACTTTCAGGCTTCTCAGATGTCAGTAATATTTTGCAATTCGTGCAAATAGCTGCTTCATGTTCATTGTTATTCATTTTTCAACCATTAAAAGTACAAACTTTTCCATGGAAAAGAAGGGTTCAATTTCTTTTTTTAACGTCTGCGAAAAGCTATGTTTCAATGAATGAAGGCCTTAAACCTTGTAATCCGACATCTTCCAGACTAAAATTCTTTTATTCCAAATTTAAAATTTCATGAACAACGATAACGTTTCGAGAACCAGCAGTTTCCAAGTTCAAATTTTAAATTTTACATAATAACAAACTACTGATACACAGCACAATATCAACAATAGAAATATAATTTGGAAATCTGAATAAACAGTTACAATTCATGCCAAAAACTTTTTACAAAATATTTTGAAACCTGAATAACTCAATGGGAAATTCACGATGGAAACTATTTTTGGAAATCTCAACCCTTCTACATCTATGGGATAACTGTTTAACTCTATTGATTGGTCTCGATTCTTGACATAGTAACACAAGATCTGATGAGGAGGACCTGCTGGTTCTCGAAACGTTATCGTTGATCATGAAATTTTAAATTTGGAATAAAAGAATTTTAGTCTGGAAGATGTCGGATTACAAAGTTTAAGGCCTTCATTCATTGAAACATAGCTTTTCTTAGACGTTAAAAAAAGAAATTCAACCCTTCTTTTCCATGATTTGTTTGTGTGATTGTTTTGCAGAAGGGTTTGTTTAACTTTTTGCAATTATTTTTGTAAGTTATTTTTATCTGTAATGGAGACAGCTCCATGGTGAACTGGATATTTGGATGTAATTGATTGATGAAATCGGAAAATTTGTGCAGTTCGTCGAGTCCATGGCTCCAGATTACAAATGTATCGTCAACGTAACGGCACCACAGTTCTGGTGTAAGCTTGGATTGGCTAAGGATTTTAGTTTCCAGATGTTCCATAAAGATGTTAGCTATTACAGGTAAAATTGGGGAGCCCATTGCTGCTCCTGAGGAAGGATTTCCCGTGAAAGGATTCAGTTCCTTGGTAAGGAAGCGTGCTAGGTTGTAGGTTGGTGAGTTAATTGCGCTAACGAATAATCTGAGTTTGGCTATTGTATCTTTGTTGAGTTTGGAGTCCTTTAGAAGGGTTTTTGTTTTATTGACTATTGTTCTAGTAGGATCTTTTCTCACTTTTCTGTACATGTCGTCAGTTAACAGGTCCTTGATTATTGATTGTAATCTTCTTTGTTCATAATAACTGTAGTGTTGCCTTTATCTGCAGGTAAGACTATGATGTTTTTGTTTTTATTTAGTTCTTTGATTGCTGTTATTTCATGTCTAGTCAAGTTTGAGGAGGGAAGTCCTGCTTGGCGTAGGATGTTGGCTGTCCTCCGTCTAATCACAGAACAAATAGGTAGAATTCTCAACAAACAAAACATCCGAACCATATTCAAACCACCTGCAAAAATAGGGCAACTTCTCAACAATCCAAAAGACAAAAAAGCACCATTCAGTGACCCAGGAGTATA
>WSXT02000001.1:595992-620800 GCA_011762715.2 Neuroterus valhalla
AAGAGTCGAGAGAGTGTGTGTGCGTGTGTGATACGGGAATTGCACAAAAGACGAGTGCGAGTACCAAAACGAAAATCGGCATTCGCGTACGAATGATTTCTTTTGCGGCTTATAACATAGTGTCCCGCCGGTTTTATCTGCGAAGAAAACTAAATACTCAGTGGATATGACTGTACAGCGTATCAAATTTCTTTTTCAAGTGGAAATGATGAGGATTGCATATTGTAAATAAACAAGACATATTTTCTATATAATGGACGTCGTTCAGTAAGATCGGCGGTTCGACAAACATTGCAATATTATAATAATTCTTTCAAGTGATAGGATAGTGTTTAATCGTTTTATGTAATGTAACGATATAGCAGAGGGTATGGCAGAATAAACGAAAGTTCTGTATTTAATCACTTGTTTTTATGTATTTCCATTCCAACCCCCCTTCCCGCCCGTTTGCGTTATTAATTCACAGTTTATTATGGTTGTTGATTTTTTTTTTATTTGTAATGTAAATTCAGAGTTTCTTGACCTTGGGTCAACTTTATTTGTTATAGCAAAAGTAGAACATTCAATGTTCACAGACTAAATGGTGGCGACTTGACCGGGAAACCGGGAATTTTATTGACTCAACCTAGAATATTGAAAATTCTATCGAAAAAATACGAGAAATGACCGCTTTCTATTTATGAATAAGAAAAAATCTTATAATTTGATTTAAAGAATGTAACGTTCCTTTAATCTGCTTCTAAAAGTATTTAAATACATCTGTACTCCATGAGAGGAAGAATTTTTTTTCCATTCTAAGAAAAACGTTTTGCAAATTTGTTGCTCTGAGATTTTTTAGTTGACTCAAATTTGATAATTGAATTAATGATATCCCAAAAATACAGAAAAAATAATTGTGCAAATTGTTAAAAATTGTTTTATTTGGTTTCCTTCATATCTTGGGATGGTGAATTTCAGACACTTATTCTAGTTTTTATTTTAGGGCAGGGAGTTTCAGTTTAGAAGTATAATTTCACTTGGAACAGGGAATTCCAGTTCCAGTACATGGAACGCGAACTTTTTAAACGAATTATAATAATACTAAAAATAAAAATAAATATTTCTGAATCATGATAGAAAGCATTATTTCTATTCAAAATTCACCTCTGGTTGAAATAGTAACTACTTTGTTAAAAATCAATTCATCTTTTTTTGGTAAAAATTCAAGTACATATTTAGTTGAAAATTGATTTTTGAATTTGAAAATTGAACTATTTCTTTGAGAATTTATATAGTTCGTAGGAAATGTGCCTATTTCATAGAAAATTAATCTTAATGGTAAAAGATTCATCTTTTTCCTTAAAATACCTCCATTCCCGTTGAAGATTAATCATATTATACCTGAAAATTCATCAGTTTGGTGGAAAATCAATTTCTTGATCTGAAATTTTAACTTCCATTTTTAGTGAGAAATTGATCTTTTTTAGTTCAAAATTTGTGAATTCGGCGGAAATTTCTCTTTTTGAATTGAAAATTCAATCATTTCGTTGAAATTCCACATATTTTATTGAAAAATCGATTTTTTGGTAGAAAATTATCTTTTTCCGAAAGTTGATATTCTTCTTCGGAAATACTACTTTACGTTTAACAATTTGAGTTATACAGTCAAATGTTTTTCATTTTAGTTGAACATTCATTTGGTTGAAAACTCTTATGTTTGGTTTAAATTTTCAATTTTTCGAGCCAAAAATGTCACTATTCCATTTTTGTTGGGAAATTTTCATTTTCATAGCTCAAAGCGAAACCAATTTGTTGAAAAATGGTATTTTTTGTTTGAAAATTAATTTTTTGTCAGAAATTGAACTATTCTAATTCAAGGTCCACCATTTCAGTAAAAAATTCGTCTTTTTTGTTTAAAATTCAACTACTTTAGTTAAACCTTTCTATCATTTTGTATAAGAATAAAATGATTTGTTTGGAAGTTAGTTTTTTTTTTGTTATCAGTAATTTTGTTTAACTGAAAATTTGCCTTTTTCCAATTGCAAATTCCATAGTTTCAGTTAACAATTTATTTCTGTAGTTAAACATCTTTTTTATTCAATTTGAAATTGGAGTATTCAATTTTTCGTTGACAATTAATCTTTTTCAACCAAAAGTAAAAGTTAATTTATCTGTTCAAAAACTCTACTCCTTCAGTTGAAGATTGTTTTAGTATAAAACTCTTATGCTTGGTTTGAAATTAGTTTTTTTTTTTTTAATAAAAATAATACTGTTCCATTTTCGGTTGGAAATAATTATTTTTCGAGTTCGCAATTCCACCATTTTTTTGAAACATTGTATTTTTTCATAGGAAATTATTCTTTCTATTTGAAAATTATTCTTCTTGTTTGGAGATTCACTTTCATGGTTAAAAATTGAAGTGATCCAATTAAATATTATCTTTTTATTTGAATATTCATCTTCTTGATTGAAAAATGAACTAATAGTTGTAAATACGTTTTTTGTTGTTGTCGTGAATTGATTTTTCTTACTTGTGAGTATTCTAATTCCAATTTACTTCTATTCCAATTTTTGTAAAAAAGATGATAGAAAATCTGAGTCTTTTTTTCAAAACTGATTTATTTTGCAATGTTTGATCTGATGTGTTAAAGGGTGTTTAGAATCAACGTTATGAATAAAAATAAATGTTTTGGTTTCGCGAGATTTATAAATATGTTACTTTTAGTTGACCGGAAAAATTGAAAAACTTGAACGGGAAGAACCGGGAATTCAAAACCTTCTGCCGAATCGCCACCCTGCTAATTTACCAGCAATCCCAGTGCAATAAGAGTTGAAGTCGTGTCAATAATTAGTAAATTCTGAACGATTCTCGATAATATTATGAAAATTCTTCGAAATTCTGAATTTTCAATTTTAATTTTAATTTTATTTCAATAATGAAGACTAATTAACTAAAAGCACGTTAGTGTTCAAACTGGTCAGAATTGTCCAATCGGCTACTAGAAATGAAAAAATGCAATTATTCTTCCTTATTTCCTGTTTCAAACATTCGAATATAAAAAATGTTTATTTCAAACTATTCAAAACTTCTTTTTTGAATGTCCCTGTCTATGCATACCAAAATTTCGGTACGAATGGCCCAATTTTTTCAGTACAAATAAGTCTATAGAAGGTACTGTTTGTACCAAAATTTAGGTGAAAATAGCCGGATTAGAATGTCATTTGGAATGTTAAGCTTCTAAAGTTGAATATTTAAAATTTATACATTATAAATTCAGGAAAAAATGTCACAACTTCTTGAGGATTGGATTAAGATTATTAATTTAAACGTTTTTCAACCTTTGGAATTGAAAATTTCGATGTTGAATATTTCAGTTTTTTTTAATTCAACTTCTGAACAAGCAAAAATGAAAATTCGATTCCAGTCTTTGAACTACTGAATGATCTTCTATTCCATGTGTGAGAATTGTATCCTCAATGGAAGATCAGGAGCCTGCTTCACCATTATGTTCCAATCCAGAATTTAATTTTGGTCTGATCAAAAAATTGTGTTTGGTTAAATTCTAACTAAATTTTTTTACCAAAAAATCGGTTTTTCAACAAAATATGTAAAGTTTCAATGAAATGATTGAATTTTCATTTCAGAAAGAGAAATTTTCACCGAATGAACGGATTTTGAACTAGAAAAGATTAATTTTTAATTAAAAATGAAACAGTTAAAATTTCAGATCAAGAAATTGATTCTCCACGAAGTATAGGAATTCAGTAAATAATATTTACTGAAAGCTTCCATTGAAGCTTGAAACTTGATATGTTAGAAAAATGATTTTTATAATTTTTTTAGCATTCTGAAACTCCCATGTATCTATACATATTATTTTAAAAAATTTTCACCGAATTCAAAGATGCGTCGCTAAAAACTTTGTCAAGTCTTTTTGTCATCTGTCTCAGAATGTACAAGAAAAATGTTTTTTCGATCATAATAATCAGAAATACTATGAAATATAATAAAAGAAAATAATAATTATAGGCAAAAATCGTCGAAAATTCGGAGAAAATAATCATATCGTTTTTATTAAAACAGAGTGAAACAATGGGCTTTTTAGCCGACTTAAAAAATTTTCTTGCAAATTTCATGACTTTCCAGGACTATTAGAGGCTTGGTGCACACTAGGATGGCTCTTATTTCCCGGTCAACTAGAAGTAACATTTTTATATTTGCCGCAGAACGCAAATATTTATTTTTATTCCTGCCGTTCATTCTAAAAATCCTTTGCCATAAAAGATAAAACATTGCAAAATAAATCAATTCTTGAAAGAATATTCTAATTTTCAACAAAAAAATATCATTTTTTTACAAAAATTGCAACAGTTCAACTTGCAATTATAAAAATCAATACACGATAGCAAAAAAAGACGGATTTCCAAACATTATAATCTCCAACCAAAACAGTTGAATTTTAAAACAAGAAGATTAATGAAAGAATAATTTTCTTTGGATCAATATAATTTTCTAACAAAATAGTCGAATTAAGAAAACAAAAAATAATTATTTTCAACCAAAAATGGGACAGTAACATTTTTAGTTTTAAAAAGCAGTTTTAAACCATGAATAAGTGTTTTGTACTAAAAAAAAAAAGAATCTTCAACTGGAGGAGTTGAATGTTTAACTGAATAAATAGATTCTCAACAGAAACTATGGAAAATAAATTAAATCTCCAGTTTAAAAAAATCTTATAAAAAAAGGAACTAACTTTTAACAAGAAAAACTATCTTTTAACAAACGAAAAAAACTGACTAACAAACAAATTATAACATTTATACACGAAATGATGAGAAGTCAAATAAAATTGTAAATTTTAACTGAAGTAGTTGAATTTTATACCAGAAAGACGAATTTTGAACTGAAATGGTGAACATTTAACTAGAATAGTTCAATTTTTGACAAAAAATTGATTTTCAACCAAAAAATACAATTTTTCAACAGAATGGTTGAATTAATTTCAATGCAAACATAAGAGTTGTCAACTAGACGAATGTTCGACTAAAATGAAAAATGTTTGAATGTATAACTTGAATTGTTAACCATAAAGAAGAATTTCTGAAGAAAAATATTACCTTCCGAAGAGAAAGATAATTTTCTACAAAAAATCGATTTCAAAAAATTTCAACGAAATAATTAAATTTTCAATTGAAAAAGACAAATTTTTACCGAAATGTCGAATTTTGGACTAGAAAAGATCAATTTTCCACAAAACAATAAGTTTAAATTTCGAACAAGTAGTTGATTTTTCGACTCAAAAAGGATAAAATTGTCGTGAATTTCAAATTGGAACAGCGATTTTTCCAATTTCCTCCGTTTTAAATCCAAATAATAATTATTTTAAAAAGTTCACGTTCCATGTGAAAAATTTCCTGTTCCAAGTTAAATTATACTCCTTCACTGAAACTCCCTCCCCTAAAATATAAACTATAATTATTTTTTTAAATTCCCTGTCCCAAGTCAGATAAATGAGGAGAGCAAATAAAACGTTATGTATACATTTTTTTGAAAAAATGAAGATAATAATTCTTTCTGTAATTCGATTATCAAATTTGAGTCAGCTAAAAAAATCTCAAGAGCCATAAATTTGCAAAACGTTTTTCTCATAATGGAAAAAATAAAAATTCTTCCTCTCATGTAAGCGGTCATTTCTCGTATTTTTTCGGTAGAATTTTTAATAGTCTAGGTTGAGTCAAGTAAATTCCCGGTTTTTAATTGAATTCCCAGTTTTCCGGTCAAGCCGACACCCAAAAACGGTTGATACGAAAGTTGTAGATCTATTAAAAGTGCACATATTTTTTCTACAACTTTTTCTTCTATGAGTGACCGTTTTCGAGAAAATTGCTATTTTTTACTACAGATCTTGACTTATATACAAAGACTCTTTTTTGTAACCTGGGAACTTTCGGCGATAATCACTCACAATCTGAAGCAAATGTCACTGTCACTTGTCATCCCCTCTCTTGCCACCTTGAATGCGTTTATGCGGTGAACGCGATGTGGAAAGGGGAAACGAGAAGAGAATTCTCGAAGGAGTGCTCGGAGAAGCGGAAGAAATGAGAAGCGCGCCAGCTTTGCGTTGGACACCCCTGCTCTAGTGTGATTAACATTCCAATTCCGTATCTTCTGAGAGACAAGGTTGTACCATAATATTATCAGTGGATTTTCCAGCAACTGATACATTTATATCTGTTCTGATTCCAAACTGTGGGGTAGGGTTAAAAAAAGTCGCAAAAAATGTTTCCAAAGAGTAAATAAGAGCCACCCTAGTGTACACAATAATAAAAATTACATATTACTATGGGTTGGAAATATTGAAATGAAAATACACATTCAATTAATACAAATATTATATATATTTCAGTACAATAATCGTTATAAAGTATAAAGGCCATTTAAGCGCACTGTCGATAGCTACAAGATCAGAGGTAAAACCGAATACGTTTTGCTTCTATTATTTTTTATAATAGCGTGATTGAAAATAGTTCTTCTTTACAAGCAACCGCACAAACATGGCAAGGATTAATGGCATACCTCAAAGGTAGAATAGAGAGTTCATGTAATGAGAAATAAATAATAAAACCAAGAAAAAAGTAGTAAAAATATATTTTACAAAACTCTGTACAAGATCTGATTGTAGGGTATTAGAGCGCACGATTTTTACAGGATTCGTAAACTTCGTGCCAGCAACGGATAATAATCATTCGGAAGTGTTATCTGTATCAACCAACGCGCAAAAACTAAAACAGTGCAGGGAGCTCAAACTTGACAAATTTTCTATTCTCTTTCACCAATAAAGTACGCTCTACTAAATTAATCTACATTTCTTCATAATACTTACTTAACAACTGGATTCAAAACATTTCAAGCCAACAAATTTTTATATATATTTTCTTTTTTCGTTAAAAAAGATTAAACGATAAAAATCGATTTGATCGAATTCGGCGTCACATTTGTAAAAGGCAGGAAATCACAGTCCAGTTTATAAAGAACCTCTTGGGTCATTGCACTAAGATTGACATAATATTATCCGCATCCAAAAATTGTTATCACAAATCACAAGGCAACTGAATTTTAAGCAATGAAAATAGAAGCTGAGAGGATTCTATGAAGTCTGATAAGTTTGAGCTCCCTGCAAGTGTCGTGAAACTAGTAATCAATAGACATCTTAAAACTATCATCTATTCCACTAAATTATACGTTTGTCCGTTTGATTACATAAAAATATGAATATAAGCGAGCGCGAGAGCGCCCGACTTCTCTTTAAGGCAAATCAGTTAATTGTTATCATATATCAACCTGTACTTTATCGAAATACGTCTTATATTCCACGTATAGAATTGATTTTTTTCTTCTTAAAATTGACCTTAAAATTGTAGTGCATGTGCAATAAAGTACTTTTTTTCATTTATAAATATATATAACAAAAATAGGCCTATGTACAATGGAGATATGTAAGCTAAAAGTAGACAAAATCGTAGGAGACCTTATGTAGTCTGAAAAGTTTTGCTATGAAAATTATCTTTATGTCTAAATGAGCATGCTTCGTTTAGAAAAGTTATGCGATGTGACGCATCGACAACTCTTTCGAAAGAAGGAAGTAAAAAGGCAAAATAAATTTTACGGACACGAATTGTCTACAAAGAAAAATTCGCTCCCTTGCACCAAAGCGATTTCTTTTTACTCGTCGATATTTATACCCTATCAGTACTTCTCACATGATTTTTACGTGACATTTCATCTTAATTTAAAAACCACTCGCTTCAGCACCACCTTCCGCTTTTGTGAATTCTTTCATAAAAGTAATAACATTATAAATTCTAAGCTCGTTTTGCCAATTAGAGGTCTAAGATTGGTTTTTAACCCTGAAACGGAAGAAGTGAAAGAAATTGAATTTAAATGCCACTTCGGAAACTTTCCTTCGTTCTATGTTTGTTTTTTTCTGACCAAACAAATTCGGTAATCGAAATTTTTTTTTATATCATAGAGTTAGTATTTGTAAAATATGAGTTTCAAGTTTAGTTCAATGCATAGTGTCAAGATCCGTAGTGGAAAGAGCATTATAAATTTTCATCAACTTTTAAAGTATGTATTTTAAAATGAAGATTAATTGTCTCCGTTCTAAAATGCCCTAAAATTCGATTTAAGCGCAAAATCGAAATTAGTGTTAAGAATTGAGAATTGAAACTTAAAAAGTATTTAAAGATAATTTTAGAAAATTCGTTTAAAAAGTTTATTTAGATAGAGAACACTTAAATGCTAATCGTTTTTCACAAAAATAATCTTTTGCAAAATAATTTTCTTATTAAGTAAGACCCTTTCATCTATAAGGTAGAAAAATAATTATTTCAGAATCTGATGAAACGAAGATAAAAAGATCTAAAGAAATGCTTCCATTTTTTAAATAAATAAATTTAGGTTGAAGGAATTTATAAATGAGTTCTCTTCCACTTAGACTTGTCTTGCAATTAACGAATCAAAAACGAACAACTTGAACTCCACAATTAGCATGCACATTGAACAACGAAAACTTCAGTATTCGTAAAAGATATAACACATAATCAGATACATGATTTGTCGATGAACATTCTTTTAAAAGACAAATAAATGGCGAAAACAAAAATATGGGTCGAATATTGAAGCTCGTATAAATGAAAAATGAGTCTCGCTCAGACTCATATATTTCCCTCAATGACTTGCTCTTATATTATGCACTCATACATTCTCGTTTTCGCCATCACACGAACATTGAATAGACATTTTCACGTAAAAATAATCTTCCGACTTGCTGTAAGTGTTCGATTAGTCTTAAAAGTTTTGAAATATGCATTCAGAAATGTTTAACAAATCTATTCATCCATTTCTCTTCGGTCCAACATTAATCGCAAATACTATCTTAACTTTCAAAATTGTAACTCTAGAAGAGACGTATTACTCAAAATCCACTTGCCAGAATATTCTTTTGATCGAAATTCACGTTGCCGAAGTCACTTTCCATGATTTTTATTTATCAGAATTTATTTACACTAATTTTTATTTGTCCTAATCGCTATTTTTCAATAAACTTTCGTAAGAATTAGCAAGAATAAAAATTACGTGAAATTATAATTCAGATAAATGAAAATTATGCCAAATGACAAATCATGGCAAATTTATTTTGGGGAATATTCGCACGCCTCCTCTGGGAACTATACAACAATACAACGACTTTATATATATAAAAAAAAAAAACTCAACCTGTTTAGTAGCGAATTAGTAATCTCATTGCAACTGAGGAATCATGGCCTAAATTCCGTCGCATTTTTTGTTCGTTTCAAGAGCTTAGGTTTCGGGCAATTGAGCTCATGGAATCATTTGTACAAATATAATGGCACTTGCGACAGGCTTAGGGATCTCAACATTTAGCACCAAACTTCTGGACCTTTTTTTTGGATATTGCTACCCAATCTGTCTAATTTTACATTTTATACCAAATCTTAAATGAAAATAAACTAAACTTGTCTGCCAATAGGATATCCATACTAAAAGATTAATAAAAATTGAGGTTATCAGAACACTGAAAATTTGTTGTGCAAAGTTTTTTAGAAAAATTACATTCACTTTGCTGTTAATTGAGTACGTTCTCAAAAATATTTATTTGAAGTTCATGCAGTAAAAATCTGATAAATGCAGTTATGCATTCGTGCAAAGAAAAAAAAGTATACTTCGAACTATAATTCGGTCCATTGATGATGCTCGATTGATTCTCTGTTCACTTTCGTTTCATTCAACCAATAGCCTGTCGATGTGTGCCAGTAAATAAACCTAATCCATTCATATGGCTACAACATTTTCCCTATTATTTTGTCACGAAACGCGGTATATGATACAAAAGTGATTCGTTTTGTACATACTTTCATAATAGAGGATACTCAAAATAAGAGTACAGCGCGGCTCTGTCAGGCATGAATTCAGTCTGATAGATCAAAATCTAGCAAGCCAGAAACTCATTTGAGTGTAAATAAACCGAACTCTGAATGGGCTACGAAAAACGTTAACTACGTCCGTACTTACTATCAGTCGTGCACACGCTCAGCCAAATCGTCGTGTAGGAAAAATCTTCCACTCGATTGGACAACGTCTCTGCGACAAGAGTTCGGTGCCTCGAACTCAACTCGACAAGGAAGCACAATAAGTCTGTCTCACAATAATAAAAGTTTTTAACAGACTTTTCGATAACTTTCTCACTGCATTGTGTCGGGTGCTATCGTTACTTGACTATACTGTTCTTCGGACTGAGGGTTACTCTGCTGCTTTCCAAGTAGCTGATTCTCGAGTTTGGGATTCTCCGCCATCATTACATATCCCCTGGACTTGTCCTCCGTCTTGACCTCTTCTTCTGGTTTGGGCTTCCAGCAAATTGTGTAATTCGAAGAATCTTCCTCTTCGCTCACATCGATATCTATGTCGCTGGTGTCCATCTCCGGAACGGTAGTTTCTATGTCAGACTTGATTCTCTGCTGCTGAAGCATTTGGAAGATGGAGTTCGGGACGGAGTCCAGGGTGACGTAGGGTTTCGAAGAAACATCATCGGTGCCGGTGGCAACCCTGGGCGGATTCATAAAATTAGGGATTGAGGCGTGACTAACGTAGGGCTTTGAGGACGTGTCAGGCGTCAAGTGAGTTGTCGCAGTCGGACTCATGGAAACGAGTGGATTGCTACAAGAGTCTGTAAGTAAAGTAGGTGCAAAGGAAACCTGTGGCTGATCTGGATAACCCAGAAATGCACTTTGTACGTAATCCTTCGGAACTTTCTCGGAGAAAGTGTCCAGATTTGATGATTCTTCCATCTCTGGGAATGTGATATCATCAAAGTCTGGCAAAGGCACTACTGCAGTTATGGACTTTGTTTTCTGCTCAAGTGATGCCAAGCTTACGTAAGGATTCGAAGGTTCCGCGTCTGTCTTCGAAATTGTATTCTTTCCAGAGTCTTCCTCGGAAGTGTATCCTGGTGGTGGCATCATACTCACGACACTATAACCGCCCAGGTTTGTGTTTTCTTTTGGGGGAATTGGGCTAGGATTGTTGGAGATTTCCTCGGAAGACGGCATGCTCATGTACCCAGTGGATGACCAGGTGTGTTGTGAGGTGGTGGAGCCAGTGCTATCGGACAAATTCGGCGTGGATCGAGCTATCGATAGCGAGTCTGTTAGGGCTGGCTCTCCGGTTTTTGTCGTTTTCGTGTAGGGATCCCAACGTGCAGAATCCGCCGTCCCTCCAGGTCGAGCAGTTCCAACGTTGCGTTGTCGCAGGCTGGTCGGGTTCCAGGGAGCAGGAAGCTCGAGCAATTTGTTCGGTGAAACGGCGATTGGATCGACATCGGCTCCACTGTCGCTTGAAACGTGAGATTCGGACGTCAAGGAGGAGGTCACAGATTCGTGTCCACTAGAACATCCACTGGAATCAGCGGATGATTGGCGCGTATGCTGCTCACCAACTTGTTGCAAAAGTTTCTGCAGGAAGAAAGTAATTTCCTTAATAATTTTTACTATCGCTGAAAGTATTCAGGGTGGCGATTTTGCGGACGATTTCAAATTCCCGGTTCTTCCCGGTCAAGTTTTACAATTTTCCCGGTCAACTAGAAGTAACATATTTATATTTGTCGCAAAACCTCAACATTTTTTTTTCATGTCGTTCATTCTAAATATCCAAAAACACAGCAGAACAAAGAATGCAAAATAAACCAATATTACGATTGAAAAGAATACTCAAATTTTCAACAACAAAGAATCTTGTTTTTTTGCATGAATTGGAACAGTTAAGAAGATGAATTTTCAAATAAAAGATGAATCTTTAACTGGAGCACTTCAATTTTCAACTATGAAGGTGAATATTCAAGCATAAAGATTAATTTCCGAGTAGGAAGAATGATTTTCCAATAAAAAATACAACGTTTCAACAAAATAGTCGAATTTCTACCCCCAAACATAATTATTTTCCATCCAAACCAATTTCAAACCAAGTATAAGATAAAGAAAATTGAAAAAGATAAATTGCAGACGGAAATTGGAAAAATCCAATTTTAAATTAAAAAAAGGGATGACCAACTAAATAAATGAATTTCTAACTAAAAGTAAGGAATTTTCAATTGGAATAAGGTAAATTTTCACTTTGAAAAAATTACTTATAAAAAAAAAAAACTCACTTCCAACAAACGAGAAACAACTAACTTTTAAACAAATTATTTCACTTTTACATAAAATGATGAAGAATCAAATGAAATTGTAGATGCTACAGTGAAGTAGTTGAATTTTAAACCAGAAAGACAAATTTTTAACTGAAATAATGAACATTTAACTAGAATAATTCATTTCTCGACGAAAAATTAATTTTCATGCAAAAAAAAAAAAAAAAATTTCAACAAAATGGTTGGGATTTGAACCATAAAAATGAAAATTTCCAAGCAAAAAGGGAAAAGTGACAATTTTGTCGACTAACATGAAGAATGTTTAAATTTATAACTTGAATTGTTAACCGAAAAGAAGAAAAAAATGTGTTAAGTTTCAACGAAATAATTGAATCTTCAATTCAAACCGACAAATTTTCACCTAATTGTCGAATTTTGAACTAGAAAAGATCAACTTTCCACTAAAAATGAATCAGTTAAATTTTCAGTTGAGGAAACTGATTTTTAACCAAACTGATGAATTTTCAGGTATAGTGATGAATCTTCAACGGGACTAGATTTATTTTAAGCAAAAAGATACATTTGTGACCATGAAGATGAATTATCTAAAAAAAGGCGAATTTTAATTTCTCAAAGAAAAAGTCTAATTTTCAAATTAAAAAATTATGTTCAACCAAATACTTAAATTTTCACTAAAAAATGTGAATTGATTTTTGACAAAGTGGTTACAATTTCAACCAGAGGTGAATCAAAAAATTTTTTATTTTCAACTAAAAAGTTTAAAGTTAAAACAAGTAGTTGATTTTTCAACTAAAAAAGGATGAATTCGGGATGAACAAGGTAAACAAGTTTTCTATTGTAATTCAAGAACTCTGAAGACTGCTTGAAGCACTTTTGAACTCAAAAAATAATTATTTTCAACCATAGATGTAACACATTTTTCATTCATAAAACCAATTCTAACCTATGCATAAGAATCATATACTAAAACGAAGAATCTTTAACTGAAGGAGTTGAGTTTTCAAATAGATAAATTAACTTTTACTGAAAAAGATGAATTGTCAACAAAAATTTGAATACTCAAATTTGAAACTGAAAAAAAGGATGTTTAACCAAAAAAATGGATTGTAAACTAAAACTATGGAATTTTCTATTAGAATGAGGTAAATTTTCAGTTAAAAAAAATTACTTATAACAAGGAAAAACCAACTTCCAACAAAGAAAAAACGAACTTTCAAAAAAATTATTACATTTTTACAATAAATAATGAAGAAACAAATGACATTGTAAATGGTTAACTAAAGTAGTTAAATTTTAAAACAGAAAGGCAAATTTTCACCTCAAATGTTGAACTTTTAACTATAACGGTTCAATTTTCGACATGAAATTAATTTCCAACCAAAAAATGCAATCTTTATGAAAGTGGTAGAACTTTCAACTATGAATATAAAAATTTTCAAAGAAAAATGGAATAATGACATTCTTAGCTCGAAAAATTAATCAAAAACCAAACATTAGAGTTTTCAACTAGATGAATGTTCGACTAAAACGAAAAATGTTTGACTGTCTAACTTGAATTGCTAACCGTAAAGAAGAATTTTTAAAGGAGGGATATTAAAGCTTCATCGAAATAATTGAATTTTCAATTCGAAAAAAAATTTTTTACTGAATTGTCAAATGTCGAACTAGAAAAGATCAGTTTTCTACTAAAAATGAAAGTCAAATTTTCAGTTGAAGAGAATTATTTTCAACCAAACTGATGCATTTTCAGGTTTAATGATGAATCTTCAAAGGGAATAGATGTTTTTTAAGGAAAAAGATTAATTTTGAACCATAAATATTGATTTTCTACGAAAAAGGCACATTTTCCACGAACTGCATAAATTCTCAAATAAATAGCCTAATTTTCAAATTAAAAATTAGTGTTCAACTAAATACTCGAAATTTCAACAAAAAAAGATAAATTGATTTTTAACAAAGTAGTTACAATTTCAACCAGAGGTGGATTTTGGATCAAAATAATGCAACAAGTAGTTGATTTTTCAAACTAAAACGGATGAATTTGCAATAAAAAATGTAAAAAAGCTTTCTATCATAATTCAAATATATTTCTTCTTCGGAATACTTCTACTCTGAAGACTGCTTGAAGTACTTTATTTATTTAAAATTAGGGAAAGGGGACTTTAAAATTGTCACAAATTTTGAATTGGAGGAACGATATTTAAAAATTATCTCTTTTAAATCCGAATTATAATTGGTTTAAAAAGTTCCCGTTCCATGAAAAAAATTCCCTGTTCCAAGTGAAATTATACTTCTTCCCTAAAACTGTCTGCCCTAAAATGAAATCTATTATTATTTTCTGAATGTCCCTGCCCCAAGTCTGATAAAGGAGGAAATGAAAATAAAACGTGATAAATACATTTTTCTGTAAAAATTCAGGTAATAACTCTTTCTATATGTTTGGGCTATCATCAATTCTATTATCAAATTTGAGTCAGTTAAACAAATCTCATAGAGCAATGGAAAGAAATAAAATTCTTTCTATGGATATATTTGAATATTTTAAGAATCAGAGATATATTTGAATATTTTGAGAATCAGATTGAAGAAACGATACTTTCTTCAAACTTTTTTTGAATCATGAAAAGAAAGCGGTCATTTCTCGTATTTTTTCGGTAGAATTTTTCAGCCTAGGTTGAGTCAAGTAAATTCCCGGATTTTGAATAAATTCTCGGTCATTTCCCGGTCTTTCCCAGTTTCCTGGTCAAGTCGCCACCCTGGTATTCTAAAAATGTAAGGGAAGATGAAAATACCATGTTCGGCTCTATTCCATGTGGTAGTTTCACATCAACGTCACGCATGTATCTACATTTCAGCCAAGTTCTGAAACAAAATAAAATCAATGCAATGTGAAATTTCGAATTTCCCTTGAATGAACGAAGTAGTTTAAAGACAATACTAACCTTTTCGATGTGTAGATGACGCAAAGAACAAGAGCGAAAGCGCTCAAGATTCCAATTACCCAAATTACCATCAGCACTTGATAGGAAGGACCATCGCTGTAGCAGTTACCTTCTCCTGTTTCAGACCATGGACCAAATAAATGCTTATCACCAGCCACATTAACGGCTCGAACACGAAACTGGTACATCTTCTCCCGACCGATAGTCTTGCAATCAGCAATTGGCAGTTGAGTTTCTAGAAGTAAAGGAAATACATTTAATTTCATAATGAAGGTAGTTTTTGTCATGACGTATTGAAAAGGATTTCCGAGGATAAAAGATGCTAATTATAATTCAACTTACCAAGATCCGTGCTGTTTCGTATATCTCCATCGCTCGAGAATATCTGATAATAGTCCAGAAGTCCGGCTGCATTTTGCGGTTCTTTCCAACGAACGAGAACCTGGCTCGAGTTTATGAAGCGGACGGAAGGAACATTTATTTTTCCTGGTGTTCCAATTTTAGTAATCTTGTATACTGGTTTTGACTTTACGCTGCACGTAACCGTACATGCTGCGACTTCGATGCTATACTCCTCGTAAGCAGAGAGATTCGTAAGTTCGACTTGAATGCTGTGATTCCCGTCGGTAATGCCTTGATGTTCAGCATGATTCGCACCATCCACTTGTCTCGTAAGGGATTTTTTGGAACTGTTGTAGTAAACTTTATAGTAGCGTAAAACTCCATTCATCGCAGTTGGTGGTTTCCACGTGACAACCAATGTTGTATTTGTTCTATCAAGAACTTCGACATCCTGAGGTGGAGTAGCTGGAGCAGCCTCAAGAGTTGTGTTGAACAAAGCATCGCTGTGCGGTCCTTCACCGTGTTTTGACAAAACTGAAACTGTAAGTTTGTAAATTGTGTAGGGCTTGAGACCATGGATGACACCGCGTATGGTCGATGGATCAGCCTTTATCGTGGTGTTCAACTTTAGATCTTTGCAGGTTCGATTATGAGGGGACTGTATAGGACAGTAATAGATATTGAAACCCTCAACATTTCCAACACGATCAGAACAATCCAACTTCCAGCCAACTTCAATGTAGTCAGATCCTATTTTGTTTATCCAAACAGACTTCATTTTGCTCGCCACTCTGTTGTGAATTACAGTACACGACGCCCACACCATTCCACTGCTTGCATATTTCGTGTTTGCAGAAATAGCAAACTGATAAACCTTCTTGGGATCCGGAACTGTCATGTTGTAGACGGAAGTGTTCCAAGAAACGTGCATCCAGTCGAGATATCCCTGGAGATTCAATAGGAATTTAGTTATTTAATAGATCTCTTAAAAATTAAATGTATATGTGACGCGCTCCAAAGAAAGGGACCTGAGAGAAAGAAAATCGATTTCAGGATTATTATTTTTTTTATTAAAAACCAACCCTTCATTAATATAAAACGACCATAATCCTGAAAACGATTTTTTTGCTCTTAGGTCCTTTTCTTCGGAGCGCGTCACATATAGGAATATTTGTTTATACTCTCTCAGCAGACGATTTCAAATTCCCGGTCATTTCCCGGTTCTTCACGGTCAATTTTTTCAATCTTCCCGGTCAACTAGAAGCGAAATATTTCTAATTGTCGCAAAACGCAAACGTTAATTTTTATTCTTGAAATTTATTTTAAATATCCTTCAACACAACAGATCAAACATTGCGAAATAAATCAATTTTGAAAAGCATACTCTTATTTTCAACATAAAATATCATTTTCTTCCAAAAATTGGAACAGTTAAACTTGTTTATTTCAAAACAAGAAGGTGAATTTTCAACTAAAAAGATAAATATTTAACTGGAGCACTTCATTTTTCAACCACGAAGGAGAATATTCTAACAAGAAGATTAATTTCCAAATAGAAAGAATCATTTTCTAAGAACAAATAACATGTTTTAACAAAATAGTCGAATTTCAAAGACAAAAAATAATTATTTTTAACCCAGAAAAAAACAGTGACATTTTTATTTTAAAAAACCAATTTTAAACCAAACATAAATAAGTGTTTTATACTGAAAAGAAAGATGCTTTGACCGAAGGAGTCGAATTTTCAAAACAGATAAATAACTTTTACTGAAAAAGAAAATTAAACGAAAATTTGATTACTCAAATTATAAATTGAGAAAAAATCGATGTTGAACTAAACAAATCGATTTTTATAAGAAACTATGAAATTTTAAATTGAGATAAGTTAAATTTTCAGTTAAAAAAAATTACAAACAAACACCAACAAACAAACAAAACTGTCAAACAAATTATTACATTTATACACAAAATGATGAATCAAATGAAATTGTAAATGTTCAACTGAAGTAGTTGAATTTTAAACCAGAAAGACGGATTTTTAACTGAAATGATGAACATTTAACTGAAAAGAATACATCATTTTTTGACAAAAAACTAATTTTCAACCAAAAATACAACTTTTCAACACCATAGTTGACATTCGAACCATAAAAATTATTTTTAAACCAAACATAAAGAGTTTTTAATCACATAAATGTTCGACTAAAATGAATAATGTTTGACTGTTTAACTTGAATCGTTAACCGTAAAGAAGAATTTTAGAAGAAGAATATTAACTTCCGAAGAAGAAGATAATTTTCGACAAAAAAACAATTTTTCAACAAAATATGTGAAGTTCAACGGAATAATCAAATGTTCAATTTAAAAAGACAAATTTTTACCGAAATGTCGAATTTTGAACAAGAAAACATTAATTTTCCATGAAAATGAAACAGTTAATTAAGTTTTCAGTTGAAGTATTTGATTTTTACACAAAGCAGGTGAATTTTCAGGTATAATAATGAATCTTCATGAATAGATGATTTTTAATCAAAAGATGAATTTTTAACCATAAAGATTAATTTTCAACAAAAAAGGCAGATTTTCCACGAAGTACATAAATTCTCAAAAAAATGGTTCTATTTTCAAAATCAAAAATCAATGTTCAACAGCACAATTGAATTTTTCACAAAAAAAAAATGAATTAATTTTTCAAAGTAGTTACAATTTCAACCAGAGGTGAATTTAGAATCGAAATAATGAAGATTTAACATAAAAATTTGATTTTCAACAAACAAGTTTAAATTTCAAACAAGTAGTTAATTTTTCAACTCTAAAAGGACAAATTTGCAATGAACATTGCAAACAAGCCTTCCTAGTTTAAAATTAGGAAGAGGGAACTTTAAAATTGTGACAAATTTTGAATTGGAGGAACGGTTTTTTTAAATTCCTCTCGTCCAAATCCGAATTATAATCAGTTTAAAAAGTTCACGTTCCATGTAAAAAAATCCCCTGTTCTAAATGAAATTATACTTCCTCACCGAAACTCCCTGCCCTAAAATAAAAACTGTAATTATTTTCTGAAATTCACTGTTTCAAGTCAGATGAATGAGGAAAAGCAAATGAAAAGTGATAAAAATGTTTTTTTTTTTTTTTTTTGCTGAAAAAATGAGGGAATGATTCCTTCAGTAGGTTTGAGTCATCATCGATTTGAGTATCAAATTTGAATATTTTGAGAATTAGAATACAGGAACGTTACGTTGTTTAAATAAAATGATAAGATCTCTTTTTGATTCATAAAAAGAAAGCGGTCATTTCCGGCATTCCCGGTTTTAAATTAAATTCCCGGTTTCCCGGTCAAGTCGCCACCCTGTGTATATAATATTTCGTGAGAAGAATAAAGATACTTATCAGAAGGTCTACAGTAATTTGGAGAACAACTGACCGTGCACTGGTAAGGCCGATCACGTTCATTGTCACACCAAAATATTGTGTAGTTCGTAACTTCCTTGATAGCTTCATCGGGATATTTCCAGGACAGTTCATAAGTGCCTCCATCAAAAGCAATTTTCGTGAACGTTATAGGCTCACTTGGTACTGTAAATGAAGTCAAGACATGAATTTTAATAATCATATGTGTGAAAAAAAGGGAGAGTATAAATGAGAAATTAGGACTTACAGCCTGCCCGGCTTGGGATGAATATTTTCGATGAATTTTTGCTTTGTCCCACTTCGTTCGACGTAGCGATCTCAAACTGATAACTACCTATTGTAGTAATTCCTTTGAATTTCGCGTAGGTTCTCGTGGTTTCACTTGGTTGTAGTGAAACTTTACGTCCGTTTTCCTCTACGCGTATTATTTGATATCTAAAATTATTGCCATTTTCTTGGTAAGGTGGAATCATCTGCCAGTAGAGATAAACGTCTCTGTATCCGTTATTCTCCATTATTTCGAAACTTCCAATATCTGTCGCAGGAGCAAGTCCAGGCACTAAAATGAAATCAAGTTAATTTAATAAGCTGAATAACTTTGAAAAATTCAGCCTATTTGAAGTATCTAGTAATATTTGCTTAACTTACGTTTCGGCAAAGTTCTAAAGGTAATATCGCTGAAATTGCTCCATCTATCATCCCCAAGTGCTTCAGCACTTTTCGCGTAAACACGAACATCGTAAACAGAATTAGCGTAACGTAAACCAGTCAGATTGTAATATCTTTTATCCCTTTGGATTTCATCTGTAAAATCGATCACCTGAAAATCAAATAAAAGATATAAATGAGAAATAATAAATTAAGAATATGATTCATATTATATATTCAATTGATTACATTCGCATACTGTAATCGTGACCAAGAAAAGTCCAAGACATCACGCGTGAAATGTCCATCAAACTGTTAGCGATTATAAATTGTAAATATGGGATAATTGATAATTATCCGCATTTAACTATCCGGGATCGTCAAATATTTTAGCTAACAATAAAATTAGATAATTCCGGAAACAAGAATATCGAGAGGTAATACAAATTCCAATTATCAATCATTTTATTTACCTGCCACGACTTTTGACTATCCCACTGGTTTTGATAAGTCAGCCTGAAATACAGTCCGGGTGGAAACGTAGACATAGGATAAGATGGACTCCAAAATAAAAATGCGCTCTCAGAGGTCTTGTTAACTAGAGTAAAATTAGCCGGCTTGTTGGGTATAACTGCAAAAAATAAATTTCAAGTTTCCTGTTTAGTAATTTCGAATCACCATCGAAAGCGAAGAGTAATTTTAATTTATGATTAAAAAAAAGGTACTTACCGTTAGCGTAATGATGGAATTTGTACGACAATGTTATATTCCCCAGTACATTTTCTCCAGTTAAAATGAGCGTGTAAAACGCATAAGGCTGTCTGTAAATTGGATTCGTTGACGCATCCCACATACAGGAATTTAACTCTTTTTTTGGATCTTGTTGAGGACAAGGGTATAGTTTCTTTCTTCCGGCTCGTCCGGGTAGTTTAAAAACAAGACTGAACCTCGTTGATACAAAATTAGGTTCGGGTTCCCAAGTGCAAACCATTTTTTCCCAATTGTAGGAGATGCAGGTAAAGTTTTTAGGCTCCTGAGGTTTGTCTGTTTGTTGGAAAATTGATCAAAATTAGCAACAACAGAAGAAAAACGAATTTTCGATGAAAACCGCAAACATTTATTTTCATTCATGACGTTCATTCTAAACATCCTTTGAAACAACAGATCAAGAACGAGAACATTAACATCCAAAGAAAAAGATAATTTTCTACAAAAAATCGATTTTTCAACAAAATATGTGAAGTTTCAACGAAATAATTGGATTTTCAATTAAAAAATACGAATTTACACCAAATGTCGAAGCTTGAACTAGAAAAGATCAATTTTCTACTGAAAATGAAGCAGTTAAATTTTCAGTTGAAGAAATTGATTTTCAACTAAATTGATGAATTGTCAGGTATAGTAAAGAATCTTTATGAAATTATGATTTTCAATCAAAAAAATAAATTTTTGACCATAAAGAATAATTTTCCACAAAAAAAGACAAAGTTTCCACGAATTACATGAATTCTCAAAGAAAAAGTTTAGCCACAGGTAAATTATGAATCGAAATAATGAAATTTTAACATAAAAATTTAACTCTCAGCAAACAAGTTTAAATTTCAAACAAGCATTTGATTTTTCAACTCAGAAAGATGAATTTGCAATGAACACTGTAAACAAGTTTTCTATCATAATTCAGAAATATTTCTTTTCCGGAATACTACTTCTACTCTAAAGATTTCTTGAATTATTTTCTTCTTTTATAATTAAGACGAGGGAAAATTGTGATGAATTTGGAATTGGACGAACGATTTTTGAAAATGCCTCTCTTCAAAATCCAAATAATAATTATTTTAAAAAGTTCCCGTTCCATGCACAAAAATTCCTTGTTCCAAGTGGAATAATATTTCTTTATTGAAACTTCCTGCCCTAAAATTAAAACTAGAACTATTTTCTGAAATTCCTTGTCCCAACTCAGATGAATGAGTGAAAGCAAATAACACGTGATAAAAACATTTTTTTGAAAAAAATTAGACAATAATTCTTTCTGTTCGTTTGGGCAACAATTTTGCAAAAATTTTTCTTACAATGAAAAAAATAAATATTCTTTCTCTCATGAAGTATAGATGTATTTAAATCGTTCGATAGTCACATTAAAGGAACGTTACATTATTTAAATCAAATGATAAGATATCTTTTTGATTCATAAAAAGAAAGCAATCATTTCTCATATTTTTTCGGTAGAATTTTTAATAGTCTAGGTTGAGTGAAAAAAATTCCTGGTTCTTTAATTAAATTTCCGGTCATTTCCCGGTTTCCCGGTCAAGTCGCCACTCTGTATTGGAATGGAAACATTTTGCGTTGTAAATGTTCAAAAGTGGATTAGTTCCTCACAAAAAAGTTGTATCATCTAGCAAGTTCATTTTCTTCAACCCGATGTAGATAAACATAGGATCAATTGTGGAATTCAATCGATTCAGATGGATGTGAATGAATGGTAGGCACGATACTATCTGAAGCGAACACCTTTGACCCATGATGATAAAAACGAATGAATGACGCCATTTTGAAGGAAATTCCTTGTTACTGATATTAACCACTTTTAAATGAAAATCATGAAACTATATAATAAAATCATTGAATGTTCCTTGGAACGATAACTGTTGAGTTTCTTGGAACGCCTCTCAACTCAGTCGTAAGTAAATTGGAAGTTATCTATGGGAACTAGGTAGTTTAAATTCCAGACCGATAATGATATTCAATAGTAAAATGGAAGTTAAGTGCTTTTTAAACAATTTGTGAATACAAAATTTATGATTACAAGATTTATGACTAGTAAATTATTTATCATTGAAATAGGAATAGCTAAAACAGGAAAATTTTTCAACCTTATAAATGTAAAAAATAGATTTAAGAAAAAAATAAAAAGGCATGCTTATGGTTGAGATACTTACATCCGATAACGACTTCATTTAAGCAGATAGATAGAAAATTTGATTTATTGCCATCGTCATCTAACCGTAGCCTACAATAGTACATGTCATTCCCCGCTGGTGGTTTTTCAACGAACATTTCGACAGTAGTTTCATTGAGAATAGTGATGTATTCAGGTTCCAGTACTCTTCCACTGTGGAAGAAGTACACGTCCGACGCATTTTTTCCTGGATACTTTTCCTCTAAGACATCTTTATTTAGAATGCATAGTATTCTTAAATCTTGACCGTATTCAAGAACGATGTCTCCTTGTGGCATAGTCCCTAGTTAACAAAAGAATCATTATATGTTACATTCATTCTCAAAATTTTATTTTATTACGAAGGGGTCGTCCACAAACTACGTAGCCGATTTTAGGAAGAGGGGGGGGGGGGCAGTTTCAATCAGATCTATGCAGCCTTTATTAAAACTTCATTAAATCGTTTATTCAGAAATGAACTCTAATACATTATGCTAGATTGTAGAAAAAAATTAAGTTCAATTTTCGTCACGCTGTAATTACTATTCATAAAACTTCTTATTTAGAAATTACAAGGTGGCGATTCGGCGGACGATTTCAAATTCCGGGTCATTTCCCGGTTTTTCTATTTTTCCGGTCAACTAGAGATAACATGTTTATATTTGTCGCAAAACACTAACATTTATTTTTAGTGAAATCTAAGCATCCTTTAACACAAAAGATCAAACATTGAAAAATAAATCAATTCTGAAAAGAATACTCTAATTTTCAACAAAAAAAGATTTTTTTTTACAAAAAATTGGGACAGTTAAACTTACAATTAAAAAAAAATCAATTTACGAGAACAAAAAAGAAAAAACAGATTTCCAACAAAATAGTTCATTTTTCAACCAATGTGATGAATTTTCAAATATGTAACATGTATCTTCAACCAGAACACTTAAATTTCAAAACAAGGAGATGAATTCTCAACTAGAAGGATAAATATTTAACTGGAGCACTTCAATTTCTAACCATGAAGGAGAATATTGAAACAAAAAGATTAATTTCCAAAAAGAAAGAATCATTTTTTAAGAAAAAAAATAGTTTCAACAAGATAGTCGAATTTCAAAGTCAAAAAATAATTATTTTCAACCAAAAAAGGAACAGTAACATTTTTAGTCTAAAAACCCAATTTTAAATGAGCTTTTTACTCAAGAAAAGAATCTTTCACTGAAGGAGTTGAGTTTTCAAACAGATAAATTAACTTCTACTAAAAAGATGAAACGCCAAAAAAATAGATTTTCAACTAAAAAAAAAATTTTTCAACTGAAACTATGAAATTTTCAATTGGAACAAGTTAAATTTGCAGTTGAAAAACATTACTTATAACTCAAAAAACTAACTTTCAACCAAAAAAAAAACTAACTCTTTAAACAAATTATTACATTTTCACAAAAAATGATGAAGAATCGAATGAAATTGTAAATGTTTAACTGAAGTAGTTGAATTTTAAACCAGAAACAGAAAGACAAATTTTTAACTGAAATGAGGAACATTTAACTAGAATAGTCCAATGTTTGGGAAAAAAATTAATTTTCAACCAAAAAATACAATTTTTCAACAGAATGGTTGAAATTTGAAGCATAAAAAAAGAAATTTCCAAACAAAATATGTGAAGTTTCAACGAAATAATGGAATGTTTCATTCAAAAAGACAAATTTTCACTGAAACCCGAATTTTGAACTAGGAAAAATCAACTTTCCATGAAAAAGAAACAGTTAAATTTTCAGTTGAAGTAATTGATTTTCAACCAGAACTGATGAATTTCCAGGCATAATGATGAATATTCAAATGAATAGATGATTTTTAATCAAAAAGATGAATTTTTAACCATAAAAATTAATTTTCCACAAAAAAGGAAAACTTTCCACGAAGTACATAAATTCTCAAAGAAATAGTGTAGTTTTCAAATTAAAAAACCAATGTTCAATTTAATACTTGAATTTTCACAAAAAAAAAAGATGAATTGATTTTTAACAAAGTAGTTACAATTTTAACTAGAGGTGAATTTTGAATTGAAATAATGCAACTTTAACAAGAAAATTTTATTTTCAACAAACAAGTTTCAATTCCAAACAAGTAGTTGATTTTTTAACACAAAAAGGATGAATTTGCAATGAAGAATGTAAACAAGCTTTCTATCATAATTCAGGGATACTTCTTCTTCGGAATACTCCTCTAACGACTGCTTGAAATACTTTATTTGGAATATTTGTTTATACTCTCTCCCTGTTACGGGTTTGAGAGTCTCGGCATAACCTTCTCTCTATTCCTTTGCA
>WSXT02000001.1:620900-631174 GCA_011762715.2 Neuroterus valhalla
TTGAAAACTCAACTCCTTCAATTGAAGATTCTTTGTTTTAGTATAAAACTCTTATGCTAGGTTTGAAATTGTTTTTTTAAACTGAAAATGTGACTGTTCCATTTTTGGTCAAAGATAATAATTTTTTCAGTTCGAAATTCGACTATTTTGTTAAAACATTGTATTTTGTCTTAGAAAACAATTCTTTTCATTTGAAAATTAATGTTCTTGTTCGAATATTCACCATCATAGTTGAAAACTGAAGGGCTCCAGTTAAATATTTATTTTTCTATTTGAAAATTCATCTTCTTGATTGAAAAATGAAAAATTTTGTTGCAAATCCTTTTTTTTGTTCTATTCTAGTTTATGGCCTTTCAGATAATACATTGTATGGCAATTGAGAGCCACCCTTACATCAGAGAATATCAATAACAATAATATGGAAATAATAAGTAATTGTTGAAATATTAACAGCAGTGAATTCGAAGCTCAAATACAAATTGTTTATCTGCATTCATTCGAAATGGGAATAAGCCCTTATTTTTAACATTACGTTTGCGTAATTAAATAGAGGATGGAGCCTTATTGGGTCCGTGCTAGAAAGTAGTGCGCATAATCCGTTAACATTGATGATATGTTCAGAAGCAGATCTAAGTTGTGCGAAAGTGCGTTTGCATTGAACATACAGCCTCATGAGCAGATAATACTCAGGTTCTGTGTAGTTTACGAGAAGTTTGCTATATATCAAACTGAAGTTGCTCTTTTCCAATCTGATCATATCTTGGAGGAGAGTGGATTCACGAAATCTAACAACTATTGCGTCAATTTGTTCATTTAGTCTGGCACCGTTCAGTTAGAGCAAATTCAGATTGATCCCTGCTGACTCTAAACACGTCATGAGTTGACCTAGCCAGTTGTATTTGTTATTTTTAGAGCAAGCAGTTCTGGCTGAACTTTGCATACATAACTGAGGGTAACGCGAGTCTTCCGTTTCGAAGACCCGAGCTGCCCACTTCAGAGCCATTTTTATTATATGATGAGGAACGCAAGATAATCCTAGTTCTAATTCGACTACAAAGTCAGGTGTGCTTCTGGATAGGCGGAACAAATTTTTGAAGAAACATACTTGTGCTTTTTCGAAGACCTGCAGGTAATTAAGTCCATAAATATGGGACCCATATAGCAAAGTACTTTTAATAAGAGAATCTTGAATTTTGGCTATAGACGGCCGGAAGGAACATTGAGAACGGATAAGGATACTTATCGCAGAAGCAGAGGCTAAATTAGCCCTATTTACTGCGTCGTAAGCAGCTTGCTTCGATACCCCAACCCTTAAAAAAGCAGTACCAAGGTAATCAAATAACGGCACAAAGTCTAAAGGACTACTATCATATTTTTGGCCTAAAAGTTTATCGCTGATTCTGCTCTTTTTAAAGATGGTACATTTATTTTTTATTTTGTTGACTGTAAGCTTATTAATTGCACAATATTCCTGGAGGGAAATGAGTTTTCTGATCGCATCAATTTTGGTATCAGCAAAAATAATCAAATCATCCGCGTAAATCAGCAGTGAAATGTCCGTGTTTCCAGATATTCTAAGTCCAATCAAACCCTTTCCTCTAAAAAATCTCAATGTCGGATGTAAGTAGATTGAACGTGATGGGACTTAACACTTCACCCTGTGGAACTCCTTTAGTTACCGTTATTTCCTCTGAGAGTCCGCCCCCCCCCCCCACCTTTACACGGTTCGAAGCTCTTTCATACAAGCTTTGTAAGATTCTAATGATTTTTACCCCAAGGTTGTATAGCTTCGCCCAGATAAAAGGATGGTTCCCAGATGGGAAAGCACACAAAAAATCTACAATTATGGCATAAAAATACCTGTTCTTTTTTTGTAAATATATGTATGTGAAATAGCCGTTAGTGTAAATATATTGTCAATACACCCTCTACCGCAACGAAACCCTGATTGAGCTTCTGGAATTATGTGACATAAGGATTCCCATTTCTCCAACCTGAAGAGCGAAATTTGGGTGAAAATCCTCAGAAGTGACTTTAAGCGAGTGATTGGGCAGTAATTGTCAGGATTAACAGGGTCGTATTTGTTGTGGAGCATTTGCGTTACGAATTTGGTCCAGTCTACTGGAAGGTATTCATTCTGAAATATTTTATCAAATGAAGTTTCAAGGTAGAGGAACCAATTTTGGGGCAAGTTTTTATAGAAAAAATTAGAGATCATGTCAGGTTCTGGAGCTTTGTTAGGTTTACATTGTTGTATAGGATCAAGGATTTCCCGAGATGTGATATTCTCGTCAAGAAGAGGGTGACGCACATCCGTAAAAGAAATTGGTGACAAATATCTCAGAGGAAGTTTCAGGTGATAAAAGTTCTCCCAGTCTTTAGCGGTTTTAATTAACACGGATCTTCCCTTCAAGCCTCTAAATTTATTTACTGCATCACGAAAAGCCTTACTATCATTAAGCTTTCCCAGATAAGCAAGGATTTCCTTTTCAAATTTTAATTTTCTATCCGAGATCAGAGATTGGTAATTCTTTTGAGCCACAATGTAGGACCTCTTGGTGTCTTCAGAAAAAGCAACGTCACTGGCTTTTTTCGAAGAATCTGATACAAATTTTTTAGCATGCCGGCAATCTAGGTCGAACCAGGGCTTATCACGCTTGGGTTGCCCATAAATTGGTAATTTTATTCCTTTACACATACCCGATGTTTTCGCGCAATCTATTATGGCTCCTATAATGTTTTAATTAAGGTAATCAATATCTGAGTTAGCAAAATCGACGGTAAGCCTATTCAAGACATGTAGTTCCTCAACGAAAGTGACCATATTATTATCGTTCCAGCTAACATGTGAAGTAATTTTTTTAGAATTTTCACATAAAGTCGATTTGCATCCCAGAGAGTCATTACAGTAACAAGAGTATAACAAGACTGGAAAGTGATCCGATAAAGCAATAGAATGATCAAGTTTCAGATCTCCAAGTAGCCTCAATGCGTCAGTATTACACCAGATCAAATTATTTATACTTTTACCTCCAGAATTAACATAGGTGAGCCTGGCTGGATTGTTACTTCGCGACCTTCCATTTAATAGGAAGAATTCAGTTTCCTCCATGAACCCCTTTTATTCAGTTTGACATCGTGGCCATCACAATGAGTATAGAAGTTGGAATGAGCAAACAGTTCGGGGGTCCCCTGACATAAACAACCCACTCTACAATTAAAATCTCCATAAATAATTGTGGCTACGTTATAATGCTTGTCACCTTGTTCACCTAAAAATTCAGGAAACTAATTGAGTATTACATCTGAGTTTAGAGAAGGACTAAAGTAGCATATACCAGTAATAACATTTAGGTTTTTGTTGTTGAACAACCTGACAAATATCCAATATTCGATTACTTCTATTACCTCACAAAAAGCAAATGATTTTCTAACAAATAAAGCTAAGCCACCACTTGCTCTTCCTCTAGATTTATTCTTGATTGCATTGGAGTAGAAACGATTGAAATTTTTTCCTAAAATTAAACCATTTGGAGCCTGAGTTTGCCAGGTTTCGACTAAACCAATGATATTAAAATTAACAAACATAATTTCAGACTTTAAAAAGGTCACAAATCGAAGGCAGTTCCAAAATATGTGAATGAGTAATTATATGTTTTTGTTGAAAATTTTATTATTCTTTTCAAAATTGATTCATTTCGCATCGTTTGATCTGTTGTGTTGAAGGATGTTAAGAATAAACGTCATGAATTGAAATAAATGTTTGCGTTTTGTGACATATATGAATATGTTACTTATAGCTGACCGGGAAAATTGAAAAACTTGACCTTGAAGGACCGGGAATTTAAAATCGTCGGCCGAATCGGAACCCTGAATAACGTTAAAAATACTTCATATTTTTATTGAGCTGAGTGAAAGGAGAGGGAGGTAGGGGGCCCCATGAAAGATTCCCCGCGTGGGCCCCGCCAGGTCATATTACGCCACTGGAATGTACATGAGCTATTTTCATGTATTTATCACTTAGAAATAATGAATTTAATAATCGTTTTACAAACTCACCTCTGAATCGCTTCCATTAACAATTAACATTATACGAACAAATCCACATAGTTTGACGTTTTCACCTCATCTCTGCTTTGACCCGAGACTTTGACGGTGCTTGACAGGACTCGTCCTCGGTGGATTTAGTATGAGAATGGGTCACCACATTAAGGTGGCGCTCTACTCGATTGATACTTATAGCGGGATATTTGAAAAAATATTCTCTTACAAAGTACTCTTGTCCTCAATGTTTTTTTCTGTGTATTTTAATGGGTTCCGAAACCAACAAATATTTTATCTCGCTGAAAATATTTTTTTAAAACTTTTTAAACTGAATAATAAATGTGTCTTGTTGTAAATGATGACATGTTCAGATAAGCATTACCGCATTAACGAATATTCATGAGGTTATGTTATCAGTAACTTGTTCAATTCAGTTATGTTCTACTGGCGATTTTTTTTACTATTCACATCAGTCAATATTATCCAATAACGGATTCATCAGTCAAAAGTCAACAAACTAATTCAATCAGACAAATTTTTACTTATTAACCTCGCACCACTTACCAGTAAAATTTATTCTTGTCACTTCAATTCCTCCACTACTGGAATGCAATGTAGGATTTAACATATTACGATCCTTTTGCGGAAACATTTTAGAGAAATAATAATTCCAACTTCCTCACATTTGCGAACATTAAGGCAGCTTGTAGCGCATTTCTGTTCTGCTCATTACATTTATTTCTGGTGAGCAGATTAGCGAAAGAGAGGCGGATGTTGGGAAGATTAATGACGACACGTTGTTTTCTGTTTCAGATGACATAGAATGGGTTGGGTGGCGCTAGGGCGGCGTGCGGGTGGTGGCGGCCGCCTCGCACCAATCCTCTCGCTGTCTCTCGCCTCCCTTGCAAGCTCTCTTGTCTTCACCACCTTCTGTATTCTTACCCTTGCTCTCACCCTTGCAAGCCTCGTCAGTGCTGAAGACATGTACGTATAAAAAACATTCTTCTGATCCTTCGACAACTTACAATACCCAACTATTGAACAAGAATTCAAATTTAGTTTTTTTCTCCTTTTTTGGTATTTGATTTATCCTTCCAACGTCAGAGAACTCGAGAATATTTTCATCCACAGTAACGGTATGGCTGCACTGAAAAAAAAGTTTTTTTCCACCATGAATACAAAATATTTTTATCCGCGTTATTTAATATCCCGTATAAGTTTCTGAAAAAAAAATCGATTGTTATACTATCCTCTGTATTATTGAAGTAAATAGAATTTAAATAGAATTTTATTTGTTATTATTAAAGTGAATTAATTAACATGGAAATCTCCTCTACAATGAAAAAAATATACTCTTTTATATGAAATCCACTGCGTTAAAGGGGACCCGTCGTTATTCAACTCCGGGCCCTGAAGGATCCCAAGCCGTCCATGATTACCATAGCAACCGCAACGGTGACGCCACGAATTATCTGATTTTGCTCCAATGAAAACATTAAAATTAGCAAGAATTTGCAAGTTTTTATTGGCTTCTTCACTCTACAAATTTATTGTAATAAAATAAAAGTATACATCGATCTGGTGAAGGCAACTAAAAGTTGAATTTTCTAAGAGTTTAATTATCAATACAATTTTTGATATATTAATCATCATAAAAAAGATCAATATAATATAAAATATTTATTACTCGAATATGTAGGAACCAAGTGAGGTTAAGTCAGCTATATTTTTATTTTGGTATTTTGCTGTGAAGGAACCCGAATTTTTTTTAAACTAGCACACTTATTAGTAAGGAAAAAAAAATTTTCGTTTTTTTAAATACTAAAGAAGCAGTTTCTTTAGGGGAAGGAAAAATTTTCTAGGTGGAAAAAAACTTTTTTTCAGTGTGGTTATAGGTGAGATTTTTGAGGAAGGTCACTACCAACACATGACCTTGAGAATATCTTTTATCTTCTTTACATCTGATGATGTTATTATAACAAAGGTCGAGTCAGGAAGTATTTTCCAAAGTTTGAGGAGAATTGAGGGGCCGGGATGCATTAAGGGGACGAGCGCTCGAAAACGCGAAGAATTGCCCAAACGTCTTGTGATATCGAAATTTCGGAACTCAAAAAATTAAATTAAAAAAAATATTAGCTTGTGAATGATGAAAAGGCGGAACTTTTTTTCATAAAAAGTTTTTCAATCCAATTTATATTTTCGATGATATAAATGAAAAAGTGATAAAAAAATGATACCAAATCCAATTGTTTTTTTAAACATAAATTGTCTACACTGAGACAAATATCATTGAAACTTCTTGGAATTTGGTATACACATGCAGTATACCCTAGCAATGCCTACAATGTGGAGTAACAAGTAAAAATGCCAATTTTTTATTATTAATTAATTGACAACGGAGACCTGACTTTAAGCACGTTTTTTTAGCTTCGCCGAAGAAAAGTATCAACTGAACTTCAAAGTTGAAACAACTTCCAGTGAAACATTTGTTCTTCAATATCAGAAGAAGATTTCTGGAAATTTTTAGGTCAATTAATTGGAAATTAATGGAAATATCCATTTTGTAAGAAAACAGGCGACGCCGTATACGATTGCATCGTTAGCAGATTCAAGCTCTTCTCAATGTTAGTACTCTCGTCTGTATACTCTCCTATAAAGGACTTGTCTCATCAGAAATTAAGCATTAAAAAAGGCCGGCTTTTCCCTTATCTAATAGAAAATCGACTGCTTTGTATTTAAGCATATTTATTCCTCAATAAAAAAACACATCGTTACACTTAATTATCATAATTTCTGTTCATTTATCATAAATTTTATAAAAGTTTCAACACAGGAACATTAATATCAGATACTCTCTTTATTCCTTCAAACCTTTTTGTACTGTATCACAAATACAATCAGTTTTTATTGACTGTTTTGTAGAGTATTATTAATTATATACATTGGTGCAGTTCTTTGGAATTAATGAAAAATGTCATTTTAATTTAGAGGTGAGGTAATGAAAAATAGAAGCTAGCATACATACTTTTTTAGTCAGTTCATTATTGTTTGTAACTATCTTCTCTTAGAAACAGCGAGAAAGTTGGATTTTTTCCAAGATTTCGCAATTTTTTAGTAACGGACGGATAATGAATAAACAACAAAGGGAATACTCTACAAAAATTATCAATTTGAAGAAAAAGAATGTCTTACAACAGAACAGATAAGAAGGAAGAATTGAATTATCAGGAGCAGTCCTGTAAATAACCTGTAAAATCCTGATTTGAGAACCAGCCCGCAGATTCTCAGAATAATCGCAAATTTCTAGCATTACGCTGAGTGAAGGAAGTTATAGAAAATAATAGATAGTTTTAACCAATATTTTATGAATGTAAATGAATCATAATCTCACTGAAATTGAAAACCTAACAAATAGTTGAAAAATTTAGAAAAAACCGGAAGTTTATAGCATTATTTGAAGAAGAGACAGTCCAAATAATAATGTTTTTTTTAATTGTTTTTTCAACTCAGAATATTCTACTTCGTGTCAAGAGCTTAAAATAAGTTGAAAATTCCAGAAAACCCCACGACTTTCTACCACTATTCTAAGAGGCAATTGATGTGAACAATAATAAATTGCTTATAAACATGAATAATCATCTCATTATCAGAAAAAAGTAATATTCTTTTTACTGCAAACAGTTTTTACTGGAAGAAACACCAAAACAATATCAGATAGCGCCAAAAACGCGCGAAACCTATTTTTCACTCGTAGAAATTTTTTTAAAACATAATAAAATAGTTTTGTGATGATGAAACTCTGAAAGTAACTTTTTATTTGAACCTTGTAACTAATTGTAAAGAGTAATCGTGAAAGACATTTCGATATCCACATTATCATTGATTCTATCTAAAATTTGCAAAATCATCTTTTTTCTCAAGAATATACATATTGAGCTCGATGAAATTTGTGGAGCTTTTGAATATCAAATCTGGGTATATGAGAGCTTGAAAACTCAAAATTTTAGACGCCCCCCTCACTTTTAAGAAACACTTCTTTAGAACATATCAAACTTGTCACTTTTACGTGCAGAGTCCCTTAACGAACTTTAAAATAAACGTGTAACCAGAATTTCCAATTTTATTGAATAAAAATTCCAATGTGCCAACAATCGTTTTAAATGAAATATCTCCAATATGATGCGGATATCATTATTCTATTACCTTATTTCTGCAATCTTTCGTCACATTTCTCTTCGACTTGATCTCGTCACGAAGCCTTCTACGGTCTATTCGAAGTTCTGACATAATTCCAAAAGTAAAAAGTAACTAGAAATTAGGAATTATATTGTCTTACAGTCACAGGACAAAAATATAATATTCAATCTAATGAATCAGAGAGCGATCTGGACAGTCCGAAACAATTTGGTACACTGAACCTTTTTCACAGTATAAATTTCAGAACAAAGGCATTAGACGGTTTGTTTACATTTTTTATTACTAAAACGAAGGAAACAACATAAAGGAGAGAGTAATCTGCTAACGATGCAATAGTACACGGCGTCGTCTGTTCTCTTAGAAAAGGAAATTTCAGTCAATTTTCAACGAATTGACTTAAAATTCCCAGAAATCTTCCGACGTTAAGGAAAAAATGTCTCACTGGAAGTTGTTTCAACTTTGAAGTTCACTTGATACTTTTCTTCGTTGAAGCTAAGAAAACTTGCTTACCGTCAGGTATCCGTTTGCAATTAATTATTATTAAAAACTTGGCATTTTTTACTTGTTTCTCCATATTGTAGACATCGCTAGGGTATACTGCGTGTGTATACCAAATTTCAAAAAGTTTCAATAGTATTTGTCTGAGTCGAGACAATTTATGTTTCAGAAAATAATTGGATTTGGCAACATTTTTTTAACACTTTCTCATCTTTAACATCAAAAATATGTTTACCTAATATCTACTGAAGCGAAAATAGTTATTACCAAGTGAATTCTAGTTGAAAATATTAATAAATCAAATGAGAAAGTAGATGAGTATTTATGGCCGTATTTATGAAACAGTTCAAACCAACATGTACGGGTGTTCCATCAGGTACGTCCCAAATTATGGAACACAAAATCGACTGAAACATTAAGGTTAAAATTTGTCTTTTCAATTAATTATTTATTTACTCATAGTTTTAAGAATCGCTTTATATTATTACTTAGTAATAATACAGTTAGACCTAAAAGTTATACGAACTAACAAGCAATAAATAAATATTCTCTTACAACATGAGTATGACAAGAACAGTTTCAATTCATTGGAATCATGGAAACCTATGTATACCAAATTATAAAAATTATACTAAAAAAACCATTAAAACAAAGATATCGATATGAACATCTTCTAACAAAAAAGACCAGGAAAAAAATTTGGAAAATAGTTGACCCTAAAAATCAATCAACTCAAAAAAATAATTATCTATAAAAATGTAAATGTATATCCTGAAAATTTTGATTATTATAAAGTGTTACTAATTACATTCTTGTCATAATGAGAAGGTATTGGTTTTATGTGTAAATTGACTTTCGCGGAATTCATAAAATGTCTACGTTTTGAGACCACCTGATTCCGAAAAAATAGATTTTACGTTTGTGTCTGTCTGTTGTCGTCATCGTTGTCGTCGTCGTCGTCGTCGTTGTCGTTGGTGTCTGTATACTCGATAACTTTTGAAAGACTACTCGAATTGGATTGCCCTTTGACACACATTTTGAGGGACCAAGAAGACAGGTCAAGTCCGTTAACCAGCTATTTTGGATAAAAAATGAAAGAGGGGAAGCATTTTGAACATGTTTTTGGACTTTTTCTTGCAACTCTCGAAAATTGTAAGAACAGTTTCTTGTAGTAGGTGAAAAATGAAACAATTTATCCTCATGATATTTTTTGATAAAAGCGAAATTGTCAGAAATGTGGCAGTTTCAAAATTCAAAAATATACACGAAAATCAGAATTTTAATTCAAATAAAGCAAGATTGAAAAGGGTGTCAGAGAGAAAAAATGTTTCTTCAAGAAAGCCCTACAAGATGGTGAATACAACTTTTTGGATTTTCTCAAAAAATCGAAAAGTCCCATTTCGATCGCACAAAAAAAAATGAAAAAAAAATCTGCCCCCGTGCGGGCACATTCTTATTGCGCGCTTCGCGTGCGGCTCACTTCCCTCGCAAGTTTGAGCACGCCCAGGGCGCGTGTCTTTCGGATCTCGCGCTTC
>WSXT02000001.1:653633-671138 GCA_011762715.2 Neuroterus valhalla
ATAGGCAAATAGCGAACTCCCTTTTCCACCTCCTCAAACAAATTCTATCCCCCCCCCCCTCACCGTGACTCAAGCCTATCTACGCTACTGTATCGTGCTGCTTCTAACCTTCTCAAAAAGTTATAGGACATCAAAGTTGACGACACGTTTAAAAATCGCATGAAAGAGTCCTGGGATGTATATAAATTCAATCTTGATTTTCATATCGGCAGCGTTATTATCAAAAACTAAATTATTATTCATGTTGACATTGGGGACATGTGACAGTCGGTCACGTGACTATATAATTAATTCATTTTTTGAATAAACCGCTGGATAATACCAAAGATATTATAACCAGCAGCGTACTTGACAGACCATACTTGCGCATGCGCATCTCATTTATCCCTTACATTTTCAAAATGGTGGCCTAAGTGCGTCTGTTTAAAGAGTTAAGAATTTAAATGTGTCGTTTTTTTTTTTTGATCGCTAATAAAACTAAAGTTATCAGATTATGATGAATTTTTTCACAAGTATTATAATTCCCAACAATAACTTCGACTGAGTGTATGGCGATTGTTAAAAGTAGGTCGTCATAATCGTAAATCATGACGATCTTGCCTCATCATAATCAATGACGTGGATATAGGTTAGGTTTCTCTCAGCTGACGGCTGTCGTACAAATATTCCACGCCGCACAATAATTAAAACTTGTATTTAGTGTGAAAATCACTTTTGTAAATATGTTCGAAATAACAGATACACAAAGTGAGTATTCTGCAATAGTGTTTATAAATAATCAATGTCAATTGTGTATAGATTCCCAAACTTTGACGAACCTTTTCCAGTTGAATAAAGAAAATATGTTTCAGAAATCGGAGTTGGGCTTGCTGGTTTCGGGATATCTTTCCTCTTTCTCGGAGTATTACTTTTATTTGACAAAGGTCTTCTAGCGATTGGCAACGTAAGTTCATTGTTTAACAGCTAGAGCAGATTTATTTAAATTACAATCTCATGTTCTTATTTTTTTCCGCTTGAGATTATTGCGAAATAAGAAGCAAACTTTGAAGTGATTTGAATATTTTTTACTAATACAAATGTCTTTGGTTTATTTGCCGGGCGTTTATATTATTTTTTACTTAGTACCTTATTTGGTTTTCATTCATAGAAATTTTCATCTTTTTGTTACAAATTTACTGAATTCTTAAAATATTCATTTATTATTTATATTTATTTACGTACGAGATTGGAAATTGTACTATTTCAATAATTGCGGTTGAATTTCGAACTCTTAAAAAAATATAAAATAATTTATTGTGACGATTTATTTTACTTTCAATCAAATGTTGGTGATTTCAAAAATGTTTAAGCAATCTGTTTCCTATAGCTCCTATTTATCTCTGGTCTGGGATGTGTGATTGGACCTAGAAGGACTTTAAGCTTCTTCTTCCAAAGACACAAATTGAAAGGAAGTGCCTCATTTTTAGGCGGTGTAATTATTGTCATATTGGGCTGGCCTTTGGTCGGTATGATCGTCGAAACCTATGGCTTCGTTATTTTGTTTAGGTATTTATCAAATTTTCTATTCCGGAAATATTTTCCAAAGTCTCTATGAATTTGAATTCCACTCAATGTAGAAATGGCTTTTTGATACTGTTACATCAATTAATAATTTTTTCTTAATGTGTCAGTTTTACCGGTTTTTTTTTGCATTTGTCCTATTCATTCGAGAATAGAGTTTCCAAGTATTTCTGATACAACTTGACTATTACTCATTTAGATAAGTGTTTTCAATTAGAGTGTAAAGCTTTCTATGATTGCTGCGTTTTGTTATTATCTTTTTCCTGTTGTCTCTTCTCCTCTTTTAATGCATCTTCTTGCTGTTTGTAGTGGATTCTTGCCAGTGGCGATAAACTTTTTACGGAGAGTGCCAATCTTAGGAACATTTTTGAACATGCCAGGCATCAGTCGGGTAATGGACATGCTTGCAGGAGATTCAAATAGGACAACAGTATGACCTCCTTTTTAACTCATAATAAGCGTGTCATTCTTCAATCGTTGTACATACCGATAACACTTTTTCCATTCATCTCATAGTTCCTTTATGATGATTCATTTATCATATCTCATCTTTGCCCTCTACATCATTCCTTGCTTTACAACATTTTCTATCAACATATTAGGTCAAGTGTGTAAAATAAATACATATGCCATTTCTATAATGTAATTAAAGATGAATGTCTATCTTGCAGAAATTTTATATAAAGTGTAAAGTTATTAACGTATGACTAATTTTACATATGTACATTCATTTTTGTTCGTATATAGTAATCAGGAGTGGATTAAATATGCATTCTACTGTTTCCATTTTTTATGTATGGTGTATAAATACATTTTTGCGAGGTTTTTTTTTTAGGATAATAATTATTCCGAGAGAAACATGATAAATATGGGAGTGAAATAAATTATGTGTGAAAGAAATACGTAAAACAAGATATTTAAATAGGGAAGTTATTTGTAAGATCTATTCATGTCAATTGTTAGTTTTGCATTAAACAATTCTGTCTTGTGAATTTTTTACGCAGAACACAACACTGCAAACCAAACTCATTCAGGAAACTGTTCAAATAAATCATCTTTGTGAGAGGTAAATGAATTCAATATTTATTTCCTTCGTTTCAGGGCTATTGAGAGTTGTTCAAGAATTTTATCATCGGATTTTTAATGCCAGTTACATCCCTATCTCATAAAATATGATTTTCCTATTAATTATGGTTTATTTATTTTCGTCCATCCTATATTCTATGGTCCTTCAAATTTTCGCTCTAGCCCTATCCAAGCCTTTTTTGGAAAGGTAAGTGTCAGATGCCCGATATGTTGCGTGTGATTATTGAAGGATTAGTGCGAAATATTTACTTGCGATAAAAGAAATGATAGAAAGCTCATACACATTTGTTGGAAATTTATTATTCACTTGATTATATGTTTATAACCATGTTATTTCTCATTCAAAACATGCAATTACAGTACAAATTGAAAAATTTTGTGATTAGTGTCTTACTGTCGTAAAGTTTCACTTTGTTGGTCCCATATAACTGCAACGAATTCAAATTTGATTTGAATTTCTCTTAAACTGGAATCAATAAGACTTATTTTCAATTCTCTCAAAACTAGGAAACTTTTATTTTTTCGATTCCAGGTACATATCATGAATTTTCTAATTAAATTATTTTACAATCACTACTTCATCAGAAAAGATTATCACAGATCGTTGCTGCTAGCGTTTTCAACCCAAAAAAACAATTTGTTGACAAATCGGTTGAAATTTGAATTATGAAAATAAAAATTTTCAAACAAAAATGGAATAATGACATTTTTGGCTCGAAAAATTAATTTTAAACCAAACATTAGAGTTTTAAACTGGATGAATGTTCGACTTAAATGAAAAACATTGGACAGTATAACTTGAGTTTTTAACCGTAAAGAAGAATTTTGAAGTTTCAACAAAATAATTGAATTTTCAATCCAAAAAGACAAATTTTCCACTAAAAATTAAACAGTCAAGTTTTCAGTTGAAGAAATTTATTTTTAACCAAACTGAGGCATTTTCAGGTACAATGATGAATCTTCAACGGGAATAGATGTATTTTGAAGAAAAAGATTAATTTTTTACTTTGGAATGATTGTGACGAATTTCGAATTGGAGGAACGATTTTTCAAAATTCCCCTCTTCTAAATCCGAATTATAATTAGTTTAAAAAGTTCCCGTTCCATGTAAAAAATTCTCTGTTCCAAGTGAAACTTGGAACTTCTTTACTGAAACTCTCTGCCCTTAAATAAAAACTGTAATTTTTTTCTGTCATTCTCTGTCCCAAGTTAGATTAATAAGGAAAAGTAAATTAAACGGGATAAATATATTTTTCGGAAAAAAATGAAGATAATTATTCTTTCTGTAGTTGGGCTATCATCAATTCGATTATCGATTCTGAGTCAGCTAAAAAAAATCTCAGTGCAACAAATTTTCAAAACGCTTTTCTTATAATGGAAAAAGAAGAAATTCTCCCTCTCAGAACGTATGGATATGGACAATTTTTTCTGCTATTTAAAATCTTCGAATTATGTGATGAAAAATAGATTTATTATGCAAAAAACTGCTGTGAAAATCTGGATTATGCGAAATCATGCGATGGAAAAATCAGAATAATAATTCACATAAATACTCAATACTGGGATAAATATTACTTGCTTTTATTATACATAAGGATATAATTATGAAATTGAGTTAATAAAAACGAGGAGAACAATTTTTTAACTTTAATATTCAATATTTATTTCAAAACGTAATATAGGAGGACCCATACTATCACATTTATATATAAAGGGTAGCGCTAAACGCACACTCAGCATCTACATTTGATACAGAAACATTGATCATTTGAAGACATTTAATAGCAAAACCCGAATGATTAACTACCATTTCAGTATTAGGGATCTTCGGAACAATGTCCTCTTAAGGTTTTCGTTCATTTCCGAGAGTTACGATTAGAAACTTTGAAATCAACATATCTGCTAGAAAACTTGAGGCTGCCACAGCTTCCTTATCCCTCAGGGTACGAACTTCAAAAAAGTCCCGAATAGTACGAACATGGGTTAGCATTACCCAGCAAATTTGTCGACCGTAACTCAGGCTCAAATTCGTCAATAAAATTTTTTTTTTTTAATGATAGGAAATTTTCCCAGAAATACGATAGTGTTATTAGCCTTGTGATATTTCAAAAATGAAAAAAAAACTGTGATCAAATGTTTGAACAAATCTTGATTATTTTTATCAAAAAAACTTTATTTTCAAAAGCTCATATTTTGGTCGAAAAAAAGAAAACGATATTTTAAAGGTCACCATTGGGAAGCTAAGAAGTTGGGACTTGAAAATGATACTAATAGTTATTTGATACACTCCAAAAACTATATTTTTTTAAAAGTTTGAAAGTAGGCGTTTTTCGAAATTACAAAAAATGAATGAAACTGAAGTTTCAAACGTTTATGGTAAACGAAAGAATCGAAAATGTTCTTAACTAAACTCTAACGCATGTATTTGGTAGATTTCTATGCCAAATAACTGTAAAAAGTTTCATTCTCCCATCTGCCGGGGAAAGCAGTCGATTTCAACCCCTAAGTATCGAAAATCGATTAAAAATTCTAAAATGTTTTCAGAGCTTCTTACGTATAATCTTAAACATAGATTTTAATGGTAGATTATTGCAAACAGAGTTCATCCTCCTATCTTCCGGGAAAGGCTATCATTTTCAACACCCAAAAATATCAAAAATCGGGGGGAAAAATTCGAAACCGTCTCAAAGCTTCTTACCCGAAATCTTAAACAAGGATCTGGAAGATTTTGCTGGTAAATAACTGTGGAAAAAGTCCCATCCCCCTAGCTGCTGTGGAAAGCAGTCATCTTCACCCCCTAACAATTGACAGTTTTCCCTAGCAGCTAAGGGAATGAAACTTTTTTTATAGTTTGTGCCCATCGAAATTTACAAAATCCATGTTTAAGATTTTAAGTTAGAGGCTTTGAACACGTTTTGGATTTTTTTCCCCAATTTTTTATATTTCCGAGGGTTGAAAATGACAGCCTTCCCCGGAAGATAAAAGAATGAGACTTTTTTTCGATCATTTTAGAATTTCTTATTGATTTGACACTTAGGGGTTGAAATTGACTGCTTTCCCCGGCAGCTGGGGGGATGAAACTTTTTTTACAGTTATTTGGCGTCAAAATCTACTAAATCCGTGAGTTAGAATTGAGGTAATAACATTTTTCATTTTTAGTTTACCATGAACGTTGCAAACTTCAGCTCATGTATAAAATGATTCACTTATTGTAATCGATCCTGAGAGATAATCACAACAGCATATCGATCGATGATCACACTAATAACAGAGGACTTGCCTCAACTTGCTCACAGACGCCATTTGAAAATTGACTGAAGTAACACAGGTTCCACTGTGGGCCGTTGAGGGGAGGGAATTGGCACGAAGCGTGGAATTCAAAATGCAGCAACAGGACATTGCTCAAATTTACACTCACATTTCACAAAATTAAAAAAATTTTCATGCTCCTAAAATGTAGTAGAAGTAATACATTTTAAAAAATGTATTAGGATTTTTCAATTTTGCAAAATTTTCCAAGATTATGAGAATTATTGCAAAATATGCGAAAATTCCAAAATTATTCGTTTTTATGCGACGAAAAATCTTGTCTATTTAAATTATAAACTTCATGAATCACAAAGATTTCGAATAATATTCAATTCTGAGACATTATGCGATTCGCATAAAATAGGGGTCTCTACGTATAGATATATTTAAATATTTTGGGGATCAGATTAAAGGAGCGTGCCTTTCTTTAAATCAAGCAATAAGATATCTTTCTGATTTATAAGAAGAAAGCGATGATTTCTCGTATTTTTTTGGTAGAATTTTTAATAGTCTAGGTTAAGTCAAATAAATTCCCGGCTTTCAATTGGATTTCCGGTCATTTCCCGTTCAAGTGGCCAACCTGACCTCTACAAAATAAATTTTCAAGCAATAAATTAGGTTTATAAAGCCCCTCCGTATCATGTTCAGGTTATGCAAAACATAAAGCTAATGATGCAACAAATAGGATTTCAGATCAATTATTCTTAGTAGGCGCGCGGTCAATTGTAAAGTTGCCAATTAGCGTTCAGGCCACGTGGTCGCCCTTGATCTTCGACCTTCGCCAGTGTCCATGAACGAGCACGATAACTTTTTATCAGTTTTAAATGATAACAGGATTCTGATCGGATAGGATGCGAAATGAATTATACAATTTTATTATTTTTCGTCTGCTTTATTGATCTCTTGCCTTCTCTGCATACATCCTAACATGAACAGATTAGATGCATACAATCAGAGTTACCTCTTGCGCTCTTTCATTTGTATCTTACAAGATAGACTTCCGAGGTGCGAAACTAAATAATCATCCGCCCAATTTACGGTGAACTCCATAATACAATGCTCGCTTCTATCAATAATCGCGAATTATTAATTATCTACAATGGGCCGAAGATAAGGGCGGGGGGCGGCCCAGGTCTACGCGCCCCGCCATCGCCGATGATGATCTTTCGCCGCGCGTCCGTCTCTCGCTCTCAAAAAAGTTATTATTTTACTCTCAATGATTCTTGGCTAGTTTCCCATTTGATGTTCGCGTTATCAGCCTCACTGGCCCGAGCGACACACACCGTCTGCCATAACTCTCTTTTGAACGGCCTGTCCTGCACGCTCAGCATTTAGTCCTTCAAACGACGTGTGCGTTCAATTTCACAAATATCTTCATCCTTCGCCCTCATCGCGCACGTCGCAGGTAGGAGGAAGTGAGTAGCGCGTTTCGAAAGGCTGAGGAAAATACTGAATCCGGCAATAAATAAAGCGAATTCTATCTTAGGGAGCTCGGAGATGAGATTTCTCGAGCTCCTTGTCTGCAGTTTTTACGCGTTTCGCTACCGATCGCTCTCAGCCCGAGTTATTCATGAAATTGTCGACAGTCTGTTTCCTGCCACTCGGTGTAGAGACTGCTGCTTTCATACGAGATGATAAGGGGATTTAGTGGATATGGAGATGATAAATTCTGTGATCGGTAATGGTAATGAGGTGAGGACCCTATTTGTTTGCTTCTTAGAGGAGGTTCTTGATTTCGTCGTACAATACGAGTACGAGGGCACCACCAGTACCACGGAGGACGTTGGAGAAGGCTCCCTTGAAGAAGGCACCAGTTCCTTCCGACTTGGCGATAGTTGCCCAGCAGTGAGCTGTGCTCTTGTAAAGAATGTCACTCTTGGCTCTGCCAGACTGCATCATCATACGCCTACGCACAGTGTCGAAGGGATACGAGACAATACCAGCTACGGTGGTAACGCACTGAAAATAGGATAGAAAAATTATTAATCCAATTTCTTAAATTTTGTATCAAATGATATTTCATCAATAGAACATATATGTTCATTAATCACTCACCTGGGCAATTCCCCACGAGACGAGGAATGGCGTCTTCTTGGGGTCGGGTAACATACCACGAGCGGTGTCATAGAAACCGAAGTAGGCTGCTCGGTAGATGATAATACCCTGTACCGATACACCGAATCCCTTGTAAAGTCCACTAATTCCATCGGCCTTGAAGATCTTGGACAAACAATTTCCTAATCCTGAAAACTCCCGTCCTGCTCCAGCCTTACCTACATCTGCGGCCAACCTGAAATCGAAAGTTTTAAACGTATTACTTTTTCCCCATTATTGCAAACTGAATTTGTTTTACAACTTTCAACTTTTCTCAAATTAGAAAAAATCAACTGGACGCTCTTTATGTAAATCACTTTAAGAATTTACTTTTTATAATTCACTCTAATTGCAGAAAGTGCATTTCGAAATGTATTCATTATAGTGGAGTTTTTCTTATCAATGATTTCAAATACTTTAGTTTTTTTCAAACTGCATTTTTAATTACATATTCGAGAAATTTCAGATTTGATTTCTTGTAACATTGAAAAACCCTTCTAGATTCAAACTAAATTCAACTTTTGAAAAGACTTTAATTCGAATTAAAGAAAAAGTTTGAGATCGATGTCTTTTGTTCGGCTTTTATTCTGAACATTCAGAGATTTACCCTTGTCGATGAGCACAGAAGAAGAATATGTTTCTAAGATCCAATTTTTCGAATGAAAGCATGCTTTTGCACATTTTCAAAAATTAACCATTACTATTATTGATAGAAATTAATTACTTGGAAACGTTATTTGTTAATTACGAAAACTCGTTATTTGGGATCGAAGAGACATGCCATTATTTTTTTCATCGTAAGAAAAGTACTTTCTAAGGCGTTTCCATATTGTGATTTTAAAATTGTGTAAAGTTTTGAAGCATTTTAAAGATTATTTATACAGAAGAGGGAATAAAAAAGGTTAAATTTGACATTGGACTGAAATAAGGTAGAACATGAAGTTCATAGGAAGTTATAGAAATGTTGATTTCTTTTTTTAAGAGTTTAGGTATATATAATTGTGGTTGTCAATCTGAATATAAATGTAAAGAAACTATAAATATTCTTATCATACTGCAAGAGAATGAACGTACCTGGTTCTCGCAAAATCAAGAGGGTAGACGAAGCAGAGAGATGTGGCTCCAGCAGCACCACCGGAAGCGAGATTACCAAGGAAGTATCGGAAGAACTGAGTGTGCTTGTCAACACCACCAAGGAACACTTGCTTGTATTTATCTTTGAAGGCGAAGTTCAAAGCCTGGGTGGGGAAGTAACGGATAACATTGGCGAAGTTTCCACGCCAGAAACTGAGGAATCCTTGTTCTTTTGGGATACGGACGAAGCAATCGACCATTCCTGCGAATGAGAAAAATGCCATCAGTTATATATTTTTCCATGACATGGCATTTCAACATTACCCGATCAAACTTATTGTTCATTTAGAATCACAAAGTTTCTCAACTCCAGCTGTTAACCATATTACATAACTGTTTGATGACCCCTCTTTCAACTGACTCTGAAGGTTCTATCATTAGTATTTCCGCGTGCAATTTTTTGGCTCGACATTGTAAAATAGCACTTTCAAGTACACGACACAAAATCAAAATACCTTCATGTCTAATTATTCTCAAGCTTATTTGCTGCCAGAAAATCAGAATTAAAAATAAGCTGTATATATAAGATTAGTTGCCATATTGAAAAACTAAACCAATTTCAAGATGAAAAGTTTGTTCTGTAACATATTTTTAATGTTGTAAAAGTTAAATTATTCGATCACACGAATGACAATCATTTGAACGGACCGTAAAAATAAGACTGTTTATTTTGAGATATATTCTTAATTTTGCGAAATTTTGATTATTATTTTAACTGTGCATATCAATCTGGAGCCATAATTGTATTTTGTAAATGTATGGTGCCTACATAATATTTTATTTCTTTAAATAAACTTCATGAATCAGTTAATAGCACATAGCCTAAATATCTGTTTTATATACCTAACATTCTTTTTCATATTATTTTATCATAATACTCAACTTAATCAAATATTACGAATGTTTTTTCATGAATAGAATAAATAAGCACGAAATTGTTATTTGTTTCAGCACACGCGTAATTTCCTCTGCCGAATATTATTTGATTACTACCTTTGGAAATTTCGAACTTAAAAATTAAATTTTCTTGTTTGCCGAAATAATTTAGACGCCATTCTTCGTATTCGTACATATTTATCAATTCTGGACAGTAAAATAAATATAAAAAAGCCTGTTCGGTTAGTTCGACAGTATTATTAAGCAGTGTCTATGTGAACAGAAAAAATCTGTATATTTTTACCAAAACTTTAATACATGTAACCACGCCCTTCAAAATATTCAACAAATAATGAAAAATTAGAAACAGCCTACAAAAGCATTGTAAATTTCTAAATGGTGGGCAAAACAATTAGCAAATTCAGTAAGAGCTCTTTTGAAAGGCAGTGACTATTTTTTTTTTTTTGGGATAATTGATTCTGAACAGGTTAAAAATTGCATGACGGGAAAGTTCAATATACCTTTATGAATACTCTAAACGCGATACTCAAGTTACGTAACATGATGGTCTGAAGGTTAACTCAGAATTAATATGAGAATCATGTGCACCATTGAGTGTAAATCATTTCATAAAAATTCTAAGAATATGACGTTGGATCCACTCAGATTTTCGTAACAATATCAATTAATGAAAACAGGTAGACTTTGGATTTCGAATCCTCAAGTCCACTTCACTTTCGCATTTATTAAAATCTAAATTCCGACCATGTACATTATGAATAAACGTCACGGCACAATTTATTGATTGGAACAAAAGAATAAAGAAATCCTAGTATTTTCAAAGGTTGTTCAGTTCAAGTTTCATTACTGCCGAACTAGTATTAACCGGACATGATTTCAATTCTCGCGGCTGTCAGATTGAGTTCAACCCGTTCAACCTAATCAATTTTACGATTCTTCCAAGCAGTGAGTTCATAATTCACCATGGTGATTCCATAAACCGCATGATGTTAACGACTGACAAGAAAAAACATACTATGAGCAAACAGTTGAAAATGAGTTACGAGGTGCGGTTCACAGATTGATCTCTTGAAAAAATTGAATACTTCCCGGGAATGTTTATTCCTTGAGAAGAAAATTATTATTTTGAATGCTGCATGCTGGATTACAAAAACGGTGTCAGTAATGGTGAAGATGCAATTTCTTAGAATATTGAAGGTAAGAGCTTCAAAATTGTTGAAATTAAAATTTATTTGGATGAATTATCAGAATATATTACAATCATAAATTCAAATTTGTCTTTTAAACCGTCGAAATCGATCTCTGCAAGCGGCAGGTAAGATTTTGACGTTCAAGGTCAATTCTAACCTCGCAGAAACCCGGAACGATGCCTCCACGCGCCGCAGAGGCCATTTTTTAAGTTGCTTTCTCAGGCGAATATGACGATGAACAGTTTCGGATTGGCATGGGTGATGCTACAAAATATCCTATCATATTTTCTGCACATAGATTGCGACATAGGAGACATGCATCTACTTTTCTTCAATAAAGGGAAGAAAAGAGCAGAGGTCGGCCTCATGGCCAATCTCGTCGCCATGTTGGAGGGCATCGTCATCGATTGGCATGAGCTTTTCCGTTCCCGAAGCCACGCTGCCATCTGGCTGTCGTGCAGACCCGTCTATCGACCCACTCGACCCACAATTTCTGCCAAAGAAACACTTTTCACCCGTTTCAGACTAGGAAGTTATGTAAGCTCTGAAACCATATCTCGTTATATAAAATATGATGTACCGGGGAGACAAGAATCGAGGCTAACTCACCCTCGATTCTTCATTGCCACGGTGTCCACCGAAAATCGATCTCACGTTATGTAATGGGAACTATCCAACCGAGCGCACGATTCGCTGCCGAAACTACGGGATTTCCCCGTTCCGCTGGTTCAAAATCACGACTGTCACATGGTAAATGCAACTCCTCCAGAAGAGAAATTCACTGCCCGAATTATAGGAACTCAACCGAACACTTTTTACTACAACACAGGAAAAACTGTTCTTCCTTCCTTGCAGATTTCCGGACCTGATTAGGAGAAATCTGCAGTTGAAAGTGCCAGTTTCTGAACTTTCAGTGACTCACCCTTGTAACGCTGGTCTTCTGCGATTTGCTTGGAGATGTGTTGGACCTGGAGCAAAAGCTTGACTCGCTCAATTGGTGCTACCGCAGTTTTGGAGACAGCGGCTGCAACTCCTCCGGCGATAAAATCCTTCGCAAAGGACATGGGATCTGCGAGACCAGTCATCTTGTGTGTTGGGTGGTGTGAGTGGGAACGAGAGGATTAGGAGAGAATTGACTCCTGTATCGGACGCGCAACGATCGACGAGTGAGCGAGGCTGAGTTGGTCGAGTTGCTCTTTCAGTACCGCCACCGACCTCAGCTAAGAATAGCTGCGCGGGTCACGTGCCACCTTCTGCGCAGGTTCACAACTCGTTCCTCACTAACCTCGAGACCCTGACACTCCTCGAAACCCGAACTTCCCGACTCGCGAATTCATGACCTTTCAAACGCCACGTGCAGTCTGCATTCATTCGATTACATTCGTACTGTAGCTTTTTTTATGTTTCGACTGGTTTCGACGTGTTTTTTTTAATTTCGAATAAGCATCGCGAAGTTTTGAATTCACGCATATGACGTCGCTTCCGACTGGAAGGACCAATCGGAATGCGGCTGTGAAAGACGCCCCCTCGCTCATGGTCGTGCTAAGAAAAAATATGCGCTAACCTTTCGTCACTCTATTTTAGTCGCGAAGGTTTTTTAATGCTTTGCAAGTTGCAATGTAAATCAAATCCACTTGTCGTTTTTGATTTTTTAACGTGCAAATTCAGTTGGGAAAAGTGTCTCTCTGAAACTTCCGGTGGTAAAGGACGTCAGCATCAGCTGACGCGCATGATTGTTGGTCCTTGTTCCAGGTTCCAAGTGTTTATTTCGAATTTCGCGTTTTGCACATAATAAGATCTCATTTTTGTTTTTGCGAACTTGTTCAGAAATAAGGAGTTTGTTGGAATTCAAATTTTTTCCCCCAGTTCAAAATCCCACAGATTATATTCTGAAATTTATATGGACAGCATAACCTCACTTTTTTATTACAGAATTTTGGGTTTGTGTTTTCAGAGATTTTTGAAGTGATGTAAATTCTAGATCCCAAGTTTCATAAACTGATTATACTTTGTTATATTGTATCAATGATTAGGGAAATGCTTTTTGCTTGCACGGAAATAATGCTTCACAAGTACAATATATTCATGCATTTTATTTTTTGATGGCCAAAATTTGAATAAGAATTTTTTGAAGACGTTCATGTTCATTAAATTTAAAAATATTGTATTTTTCATATTGCACTACAAAATATGTCTATTTTCATTATAGCATCTTCAAATTAGATATAAGTCTTGCTTGCCTTATCTATTTCCATGCAATTTAAATCACACTACCGCGGTGCCATAAATACATTTTTGTCCATACAGTTATTTCAATTGGCATTGCCGTAGGACATTGCGCTCAGAAGTATTATTGCCAACAACAATTTTACATCTCTGGAAACTATAGAATAAATAATTAACGATAGAACATATCTCTAACTCTTATTCTACTCTCTTAACTGTGTTGATATTCAAAATTGTAATACAGGCCCAAAACATTATTGACAGGTATTTTAAAGGAGCAGCAGTCCGTACTTTAAATCCCTCCTAATTATGCGATATCACAGCTCTTTTATCATGGGAATCTCTGAAAGTGACCTAAACTATAGTTTAGGAAAGCGCTTCTTTGAAGCATACAAACATTGTTGTCCTTATTTTAATTTATTTTTTCAGCAATGTCGTTCAGGAGCTCAAAAGGGACGAGAAGTATACCTATTTCGCAACAAAAGCTAAAGAGAATTTTTTAAATCGGGGAACGTGAAATTCTGGATTTTCGTGATTTCCTGAAAAATTCCTAATGGGCCAGGAACAGTAGACGTCATGACCGCGTGACCGAGATTCTCCCAACCTATATATTTGTAAGACACATCCAACTGGGAGTGACCTCCGCTGCATTGCACTGCTCTCATACCGATCGATGATTGGCAACCTGATCATCATATTATATCGCATTCCAATTGCGCCCGCAGTTTTGCACGTGCGTGGAAAAATTGCAAATGACACTCATGTAGTATATCTACCAATTACATCATTGTGGCGATAAATAAGATTTGGAATTTGAATATTAAAGGGTAGGTTTTTTATTCAGGGTGACCTGACCACTTGCTCTGGTCTGGGATGACAGATTTTTTTTAGTCACGGAAAAATAGTGATTTTCAAATATTTTGAATAGAAAAACTTCAAGCGTCTTTTATTTTCACCGATATTTATTACAGGACTGCAGTTAGGAAAACGAATGATGAACTTTTTCAGCTCTTATTGTTCTCATTAGGGTTTAATGTACTATGGAATTTTGTTATATATTCTGATTGTATTTTATAAATTCGTGCATCAAATATGTGCAAGGCAATCTAATATGCTGAACTTGCTTTGAAGATTTTGCTGCAAGTTAGAAGACTTATAATTTTCTGAATTAAATGGCTAGTGTTCACATAAAATTATGCCATTTTGAACGAGTTTAATTTGTTATTCTTGAGAAGTGACTATATACCATTTTCGATTTAAAATAAATGGAATTTTTGAACACTTTATTTCTGAATTTTTGTATGCTGACCTCAAACATAGAATTATTCAATTTTCAATGATTCTGCGTGGATAAATTTTGAAAGCTGTAATTTTCCACTTTTATCCATTTTGATTATATCACCACGAGAAAAAAATTTCTTCCTTCAGGAAATTTTAGGAATATCTTCTCCATTAATAATATTTTTATCTACAAATCGTTCATATTGAATCTCAAATTTTAATTTTTGCATAGATACATGATTTTCGCAGAAATGAAAATTTTTAATTAACGGAACTTATTTCGCTTTTGATTCAGAGTAGATGATTGGAGTTTTCCGTCTTTAATGTTCATTGCAGACTGTGGTTTTTGAATATATGTTTCGCATATTTTCTTGACACTTCTTTGGATTGGAAACGCGTTCTAAAACAGTGCATTATGGTCATTGTACGCCACTTGGCATAAAGATCAATTTGTACCTACATTCACAAATTATATAACTTTTATGCAGGGGCGGATTAAGATCCTTCGGGGTCCAGAGCTAAAATAAGGACGGGGACCCTTTGGGGTCGTCCATAAACTACGTACCCGATTTCAGTTTAACCGATTTTTAATTAACGATAACAAAAAAAAACAACAGATTTCCAACAAAATAGTTCATTTTTTAACCAATGTGATGATTTTTTAAATAACATGATTCTTCAACCAGAACACGTAATTTTCAAAAAAAGAAGATGAATTTTCAACTAAAAATATAAATATTCAACTGGAGCACTGCAATTTCCAACCATGAAGGTGAATATCCAAACAAAAAAATTAATTTTCAAAAAGAAGAATCATTTTCTAAGAAAAAATATAAAGTTTTCACAAAATACATAGTCGAATTTCAAAGTAACAAAATTATTATTTTAAACCGAAAATGAAACAGTAACATTTTTAGTTTAAAAACTCAATTTTAAAACAAGCACAAGTGCTCAATACTGAAAAAAAGAATCTTTAACTGAAGGAGTTGAGTTTCCAAACAGATAAATTAACTTTTACTGGAAAGATAAATCGTCAACGAAAATTGAATCACTCAAATTTTAAATTGAAAAAAAAAACGTTTGACTAAAAAAATAGATTTTTTACCGGAAACTATGAAATTTTCAATTGGAATAACTTAAATTTTAAGTTAAAAAAAATTACTTATAACACAAAAAACTAACTTTCAACAAAAAAAACTCACTTTTAAACAAATTATTACATTTTCACAATAACTGATGAAGAATCAAAAGAAATTATAAATGTTCAACTGAAGTAGTTGAATTTTAAACCAGAAACAGAAAGACAAATTTTTAACTGAAATGGGGGAACATTTAACTAGAATAGTTCAATGTTTGGAAAAAAATTAATTTTCAACCAAAAAATACAATTTTTCAACAGAATGGTTGAAATTTGAACCATAAAAATAGAAATGTTAAAAAAAAATGGAATAGTGACATTTTTGGCTAGAAAAATTAATTTTAAACCAAATATAAGAGTTTTTAACTAGATGAATGTTCGAATAAAATGAAAAATGTTTGTCTGCATAACTTGAATTGTTTAACCGTAAATGAGAATTTTTGAAGAATAATATTAACTTCCGACGAAAACGACAATTTTCTACAAAAAATCGATTTTTCAACGAAGCATGTGAAGTATCAACGGAATAATGGAATGTTTTATTCAAGAAGACAAATTTTCACCGAAACGTTGAATTTCGAACTAGGAAAAATCAAATTTCCATGAAAATGAAACAGTCAAATTTTCAGTTGAAGTATTTGATTTTTAACCAAAAACTGATGAATTCCCAGGTATAGCAATAATCAATCTTCAAATGAATAGATGATTTTTAATTCAAAAAGTGAATTTTTAACCATTAACAATGATTTTCTACAAAAGAGTCAAACTTTCCACGATGTACATAAATTCTCAAAGAAATAGTTCCATTTCCAAAATCAAAAATCAATGTTTAACTAAATACTTAAATTTCCACCAAAAAAAGATGAATTAATTTTTGACAAAGTAGTTACAATTTCAACCAGAGCTGAATTTTGAATCGAAATAATGCAACTTTGACAAAAAAATTTGATTTTCAACAAAAAAGTTTAAATTTCAAACGAATAGTTGATTTTTTAACTAAAACAGGATGAATTCGCAATGGACAATGTAAAGAAGCTTTCAATCATATTTCAGAAATATTTCTTCTAACATTTTTTTTCTTGGTTGGCAACTTGATAAAAATTTATTATTATTATTATTATTTAAAAAATTCCCTGTTCCAAGTGAAATTTTACCTCCTCACTGAAACTACCTGTCCCAAAATAAAAACCATAATTATTTTCTGAAATTCCCTATCATCGATTCGATTATCAAATTTGAGTCAGCTGAAAAAAATTTCATAGAGCAGCAAATTTCTCAAAACTATTATCTTTTAATGGAAAAAAAATTCTTCCTCTCATGACGAATAGATATATTCAAATATTTTGAGAATCAGATTAAAGGAACGTTACATTCTTCAACTCAAATGATAAGATCTCTTTTTGATGCATAAAAAGAAAGCTGTAATTTTTCGTATTTTTTTGTGTAGACTTTTCAACAGTCTAGGTTGAGGCAAGTAAATTCCCAGTTTTTGATTAAACTCTTGGTCATTCCCCGGCCAATAAAATTCCTGGTCATTTCCCGGTGAAGTCGCCACCCTGAAATATTGTCAAGTGTACTTTCAGTCGAAAA
>WSXT02000001.1:671238-699398 GCA_011762715.2 Neuroterus valhalla
TGCAACCAATAATGAATAACTTTCGAACTTTTGGAATTAAAGTTATGGAGAGGATCTCGATATGGTGAAAGAATAAAGATAGGTGGTAGTCGCGACGAGATATTCGCAATGTTGGTGCAGGCCAGATTGCTAGTTTGTGCCTGACACTCTGACAGCGACACATTATCTATAATGCATTATGTGATACCAGCAACTTGAGTCAAATTCCTGGATAGAGTAGATCAACCCACTTGGACTGTGGCACCCGATGGATTGCATCAAGTATAATATCAAGAATATATTTCTATCAAAGGTCGAGGAACTCTGAAAAAAAGAACTGCGAAAGTTTTTAGTATTTATCTCAATAAAAATAATCGAAATGTCTACCTTTACGGAATTTTCCGTAACTCTGGTCTCAGGGCTACACTTGACCAGGTTTACTACTCCTACGGAAAATTTCATAACGCTTGTCAGTGCCATAAATAATATCAATTATTTCAAGAAGCATATTATTGTAACATGTATATGATGTGGTATAAATAAACTTTCATTGTCATAATTTCAATTTCGTAGCAAAAATTTCGCCTTCCTTTTTCGCACATTTTTTTGTAATAAAATTAAATAAACAATAACTTAAAAAATTTTCAAACAAGATTATCGCCTTGAAGTTTATATGCGGAGAGGAACTCAGCAAGTATGTAAAAATATGGTGAATCGCTCCAATGCCATGGTCATTTTATGCACCAGAGGATAAAAGACTAAAGCTATGTAAGGTTTCTGAAGAACAACTAATGGCAACTGAGGTCAATCAAATGATCGTCTTATTATTTGAAGATCGGAACCCTCTTTCAACACAGAAAATCTTCAATCTAATATGTATTCATCCAAAATTTGATAAAATAAATATAATTTTTTGCACCAGCATAATAAATAATTATGTACTGAGAAAGTAATAAAGAATTTTTCATTTATCTCTCTGTGATAACTAATTTCTCTTCGAGTTTTCAGGTCACTTGATCGTGGATCTCAAATTATCAGCCAAAACCTAGATTTTTATTCAAAATACATTTTTGCATGTAGGAGAACAAGGAGAACAATTTCCTACAGAAAGTGATTATAAACAATCACAACTCTATCGGTTTCTTCCTGGTTTAACATTTTGTGAATGTCTAGAATAATTTCCTGAACAATAGAATCAAGAAAAATTTATTTGGAAAAAAAATCTTCTAAAATTGTACACATGATAAAAGGAGTTGAATAAACACCTTAATCAAATACAACGGAAGGAATTACGTGGTTGAATCAACTATTCGCGGTTGGTCAAGGTTGTATGGTTGTTGCGACTAGAAATTTAGTTTATTTCACAAGATGTTTAGTCGATTCTACTAAGAAAATAGTAGAATCGACTAAAAGTAGTGTTTCTAACTAAACAAGTGGATGATACAAATATTAACTAAATATTTAGTTAAGATTTAGTAAATCTGACCTAAAATTTTTTTTTGGGGTATATTTTTAATCTTTCAAGAATTTTTTTCTTTTCAACAAAAATGACAAAATTATGAAAAAAAAAAACTACTTGTCACACTCCAAAAACAAACAAACAAACAAAATTAGCTCAAACAAAAATAGTTCAATCGTTTACTAAGTTTAAATATACTGTCAAGCGGGATATTTGATGCCGAGAATCGGTATAGGCATTCGATACTATCGAATGTCTACATCCAAACTCGCCTGTCAGTAATCGACTCCGCTCGGGAGTTTTGGTTTTCTGCAGTTTTCCATATCCCTGATCAAATGTTCAGGCGAATGCGAGCGTTTTGAATAAGAATTCGGCTGTAGACGGTACGGGCTTCAGAGATCTAAAAATCCCACAGGATTAAGTACGTCAGACATTGCTTGGTGGCTTATTATAAGAGTTGGGGTGATTGAGGATTTCGGGGAGGGATTTGAGTTGGAGGGTTTAATGTCTGATGATCTCCTGTTGGAGGGGTGAATATAGATATGTAAAAAACGAAAAGGGCACGGTGCCCCAAATCCAACCTAAAAGGCATATGAGATTTTCTTCCGGGATTTAAATCCAGGCACTTTCCTGAGTACGTTCCAGCAAGATTAAAAAAACTCTCCTGACAAAATCGCGTTTTTGATCGATTTTTGTGTTTTTTTTTAGCTTTGAGCGATTCGACACCTTCCTTAATTATTTTTATAAGATTTGAACAAATTACTCGAGACAATTTAATTTTTAGCAGTTTTTTCAACGATTTTTTGAGAATTTCGTTGATTTCCATATATTTTATACAATGAAAAAATGAAACAGTGATTGAAGCTACACATGCAAAATTGATATCAAAGAGTTTACATGCAAAATGACAAAAATAGTGACTTTATCATAAGGATTTTGAGAAATGGAAATGATGATAGAGGTGTGGATATTTAAATGTTAAAAGTCCCGTTTTGGAATGCCAGCTCCATCGGACGGATTATTGTTGAACTATACATAAAAGGGAGGAACGGAGCCGCGGATTCCGCTCTGAAACGTCAGAAATAAAATTGAATTCAATTAATGAGATTAAAACTTTACACGGTAAATTGCTATGTCGTTCAATAATCATATATATTAGCTCAAAGATATCTTACCAGTATTTGAATCGGTGTTGTGACATAGATTTCTCTCACGTTAAGTTCGAAAACAAAGCAAATATTGTTGAGTTTCACATTTCAGGTTATAAATCTTTGATGTGTATTCGCTTTTTACTATTGCGCATTAGTGTCCAATTATTTTACATTGTTTCACATTAAGTCTTTAGGGTGTGACAGTATAACGAAAATGATTTATTCGCGATATCCTTTGTTGATAGAATTTCTTTCCATTATTCTTGATGAGGGCGTATGATGATTATTATTGTTTGTAGCGTGAAAAGTGGGTCTAATGGCTTCTATTGTGTGTAGCTAATTATTTACAAAGTGTTTGTGAATGTTTAAACTTTGTGAACTGTAAAATAGGTGTAACATGAATTTGTTATTGTTTATCAGTGATGTGTTTTTTCGTTTTTTTCCATTGCCTGTCGCCATGTTTGTTTGCTTTGAAACTTGTTTATTAGGGTCAGTATAGTTTTTTTTATTTATGTCTGTATACGTCTATTGTTGAAACGATTCCTTTTATTCATCTTGTACATATTATTGCTTTCTTCAAATGGATGGTTTGATCGGCTTAGATCTGCAAGAAATTTTTTTTTTCGAATTTTGTGATGTAAAAGTATTTTCGATTAAAATTTTTTTTTATTCTGGTTCAGAAAAATCAGTAAAAACTCGAAAATGCAGTTGTGCATGTAAAAAAATCAGTATTGCACCATCAACATGAAGCATGAAGCCGTAAGTGCTCCGTTTTTTTCTGTATTACAAATTCCATATTGTTTAAATTTTATTATCAGATTTTTTTTATTATTTTTAGCGGCACGTGTATTTTAATGATACATGAGCTCAAGGAAAAAAATGAGATTTGTGTCATGAAGTATTTTTAGTGGCTTCTAGAATATGTAATAAAGAAGAATTGAGTGGAAGGACTTGTGTAGAAAAATTAACATTAGAGGTGTATATTACAACAAAATAAGTATTAAATTTTCAGCAGAGATGGCTTGAGAACAAAACTTGGAGATGTTGCCTGAAAGAGAGGCAAACATTGAAGACATGACAGAAGGTATGTAACTCTTTCTTTTGAAATAAATGTAAATCAGCTTGAACGTAATCCAATTCATTACAAGAGCTTCCCTGGTGAAAAGAATTCTAAAAAATGCACTTATAAGTCTTAATACTCGATTGCATTGAAATGTTACTCTTGGTGAAAGAAATAAAGGACTCAGAAACTTTTGCTCGCAGGGGAAGATAACCAGCCAAGTGGTGTCAGTGGAGCACAAGCTGGTGAGTTTACATCAGTACCAAACCAATGTCAATTTGAACCTCTCGAAGCACGTGCACTCGCATACATACAAGGATGTGAAGCTCAGTGTAATTAAGTTATGGTACAGCACAGGCATCTGTTACGTTACAGAGCAGGGCTTCATCTTTTAGTCTTTTGCATTGTACAGAATTAGCTGTTGCTAAATTAATGGAAGATCAGCAGTTTCATGCAGTAAAGTTCTAGAGTTAAACTTTTTGAAATGACCGGTTGGACACGTATCTATAACTTATCAATAGCACAGAGCTTCCCGAAGTGTAATTTGTGAAATGCAAAATTTCTTTTTCATCAGATGTCTCCGAATCCAGATCGGTTCAGGGGGAGGGCTCGCACGAAGGGACGGTGGAAACATTGCAAAATTCATCTGGTCCGTCTCAGGACCTCCTTACTGTCCATGGCGCAACGCAAGGCGAAAGTAGCGATGCTGCCAGTACTTCTGTTTCTGGAAACGGTTAGTAAAATATTCTGAAAGGATCAAATCTTGTTAAGGAAAACTATTCTCATTTTTTTTTTGTTACTGCTCATTGTAATTCAGAAAGTTACTGATAGAGTTATTGCTAGAATAACTGTTGTAGCAATCTTGAATTTTGTGCATAGTTTATTATTATGTAGTAACTTTGAAAAAGACAGGAATAGCCACTTGGTTAAGCATACAAATTTTTTCATAAAGAGGAATCTGTGTGCGACTTTGAGAAAAAATTTGAATATCCAATTTTTGAGCATCCTAAAGCTAGCTTATTCCTGAGTTGTGTTAAATAAAACTCATTGAAATAGAATTGAAGATATCAATTTCAACTTGAAAGAACAAAGTAAGCCTTCGAGGATAAAGAGTATGAAAATTGAATCAATATTACGATTTTTTATAAGAGAAAGAAAATCTTGAATCACTAATGTCAAATAAACAATTATAGATTTAACTACTATTTTTTATTTGAAAATTGTCAAATTTGGTCATACAAAGAAGATTTTGAATAAATATATATCAGATACATTTTTCGAATTTCAAAACATTTGAAAAAACGTCTCGAACTCAAATTCATGCCCTTATTGGAGCTTCAATTCGTGAAAAAAATCCGAGAAAAGCCTGGAATTAGTCTCATCAAGTTGTAGAATTTTTTTTTTTTTTTATAATTTTTAAACAAGTTTTCTTAGGGGATTCAGCTGATTATGAAAATAAGGGCGCAAATACCTATTTTTTGTAATTCTAAAACTGCGCGAATAATCCTCCTGTCAGAAAACCATTTTCAATCATTCAAAAATTTCAGGAATTACACGGTTTGTGTCTTGTCAAATCCTTTTATAAGATATGTTTGATTGAGTTTTATAAGTAGAATAAAACCTACTTAACATGAATTAGAGAGATGCAAACAAATTTTGTTGAAACTTCGAATCAAAACTTCTTTAGAAGGGTGTAATACTTTATTTTAATTGTATGCAAAAAACTTGAATCAATCAGGAAAATATATTTCTGGAATGAAAATTCCTCAAAAACTTTGAGGTTTGAACTGACTGAAGTTTATCGTGTACATTAAGCTATAAATTTAACAGGAATTGTAAGTATTAGTTCTGTTTTTTAGTAATTACTTTCTCAAAACTCCCTCTTCTAATTTAATTTTATAATTCAAATTTGTTGTGCTTTAGAATCGACTTCGAGTAAGGTGAGTGCAGTAACTGTCGTTCTGCCTTGGGGAGCTCAAAAAGAAACCTGCAAGCCACATCAAATCGGAGACATGGATCTAAGGCCCGGAGAATTCGTAATGCGAACGCTGTTCGCGGATTTCACGACACAAGCTGAGAAAAAGATGGAGGCCGTTATGACTGAGCACGTACGTGTATTTAGTATTGTAATTGATTTTAGTATTGCAATACAATGAAGAATGTAGAAAATAAACTTCGTTTTTATATTTTGCAGGAAAAATCGCTCCCCAAGGTTTTACAAAGAGGAGAAGATGCGCAATTTGATCAACTACTCTTAGCTTTCGGTTCTGTTGCAGAACATTGTCTCCCTTCTATCCTCATAGCTTTATTCAATTGGTATGAAAGACAATTGGTGGAACATGGGTCCGATCAAAAGAAACATGCCTCGACAAAAGAAGACCAAAAAGGGAAGAGGTACTAAATAAAAACATTAATATAATCAATTTTTAAAAAGATCAGATCGGTGTAATTTGATTCATTATGTCGTAGCATCATGTATACGATAGTTTCCGGAAGCGTGGAAACTGTTGAGAGGAGTGAAGCGGATTTACTTCAGGAGCGTAGAGATCTAGCTGTGGAATTTATATTTTGTTTGATGTTAATCGAAGTTCTGCGTCAATTACCTTTTCACCCGGGGCATGAAGACCTCGTAACATACATCGAAAACATTGCCTTTAAACACTTCAAATATAGAGAAGGGTGTGTATTTAACAACATAATTATTAATTATTAAATACTTGAATAGGGAGTAACAAATTTCCAATCGATATTCATCTCATACAGGATTCAAAATGAACCGAATGCAGCAAACATTCACATCATTGCCGATTTGTATGCTGAGGTTATAGGGGTTCTTGCTCAGTCTCGGTTCATGTCTGTCCGAAAGCGCTTCATGGTTGAGTTGAAGGAACTACGGGCCAAAGAACCAGGACCTCATACCACTCAAAGTATAATTTCATTGTTAATGGGTATGAAATTCTTCAGAGTAAAGGTATGATTTTATTTTCGTTACGAATAGATTTTTTATAGTGTTTCCTGCTTGTGAACGTTGGAATTACTTGCTTTTATAGATGGTTCCTATAGAAGAATTTGAAGCGTCATTTCAGTTCATGCAAGAGTGTGCTCAGTATTTCTTAGAAGTCAAAGACAAGGATGTCAAGCATGCTCTCGCTGGACTTTTTGTCGAAATTCTAGTACCTGTTGCTGCTGTAAGTATTTTCATAAGGAGGATGACTTGCGGACAATCTATTTTACTACAAAATTAAGGTTAACCAAAATCTTTCATTTTAGGCTGTGAAGAACGAAGTAAACGTCCCATGTCTAAAAAACTTTGTAGAGATGCTATATTCAACAACTCTAGATATGTGCACAAAAAACAAGCATCGTCTTGCACTTTTTCCTCTCGTTACGTGCCTCCTCTGCGTCAGTCAAAAAACCGTCTTTCTTCAGAGCTGGCATTGCTTTCTAGCCATGTGCCTCTCTCACCTCAAGAATCGGGATCCCAAAATGTGTCGAGTTGCTCTGGGTAAGCCTAAAATCAGAAATGTTGATACCATTAAGGAGAAGCACGTTAATATTGTAACATTTAGGATCTAGGGTTGCCAATAGACCCAGAAATCGGTAATTGGCTTGGAATTCATTTTTTGACCGGGGAACTTGACCAATTCTTAGTTTTAGAAGTAAATTTAAAAACGAAAGATCTTTAGGTTTGTCCATTTTTTGGAAGCGTTTAAAAAATGTTCAGTAAAAAATGTAATTTTTTCAAAATTTTAAAATTCCCAGGTGAATGCTTCAATAGTTGAATATTTTTATTTTAAATGTACGATCTTGAATAATTTTAGGTTACAATTTTATAAATAAAATTGTTCCATTTCGATAACTTCTATTTTGAAGTTGTACATTTTTGAACATTTCTGCTAACGTCCTTGTGAATTTTAAGACGATTGTTTATTTTTAATATCAGAACGACAAATGCTTAAAGTACTTATGAAAAGAGCACCACCCACTTATAAACGCTGAGTTGAAGCACCCTAGCTCGAATTTAAGGCCTGTTTATTTTGAGATAGGCTAATCTTGGAAGTTAAAAATTCATACAGTATTAATCGTTCAAGCTAAAATTGTTCACTTTTGAATGTTTCCTTTTAAATTTGAACGCTGCATATTTAGAATTGTTCAGCTTAAGGCTTAAAAATTAAAATATTTGTTCTCTCTAAATACTTCAAATTATAAATTGTTTTGAGTCGGAAATTTAAATAACGATTTAAGTAACCGTCATTTGCTACTCTGTCATTGTTTGATATTTTGATCGGATCAAATTATTCAAAAATTCTATTAATATATTTTTGTTTGCAGAGGCTTTGTACCGTTTACTTTGGGTTTACATGATTCGAATCAAATGTGAAAGTAATTCAGCAACGCAGAGTCGCCTACAGAGTATAGTGAATTCTCTCTTTCCGAAAGGTTCAAAGGCGGTTGTACCAAGAGACACTCCTTTGAATATTTTTGTGAAAATCATTCAATTCATTGCCCAAGAGAGGCTGGATTTTGCGATGAGAGAAATCGTATTTGATCTCTTGTCCGTTTTTCGACCTGTAAAGATTATTTTAACCCCTGAGAGAATGAGCATAGGACTCCGAGCTTTTCTTGTTGTCGCAGACAGTCTTCAGCAAAAAGAGGGAGAACCGCCTATGCCCCGAACTATGGGCGTTCTTCCCAGTGGAAACACCATGCGTGTTAAGAAAACGTATCTTAATAAGATGCTGACGGAAGACACAGCACGAAGCATAGGAATGTCTTCATATTTTCCCCACGTTCGACGCGTGTTTGTCGATATTTTGCGAGCCTTAGACGTCCACTACGGTCGACCCCTCATGATGACCAGTACGCAAAACATGAACAAAGAACCAGATGAAATGATAACGGGAGAACGTAAACCACGAATTGATCTTTTCCGAACATGTGTCGCAGCCGTTCCTCGCCTAATTCCAGATGGAATGACTGGTGCTGAATTGGTTGACTTACTAGCTCGTCTAACAGTTCATATGGACGAAGAACTACGGGCACTGGCCTATCAGAGTCTTCAAACGTTAGTTCTCGACTTTCCTGACTGGCGACAAGATGTGGTTTTGGGATTCACACAATTTCTTGCTAGAGACGTTCAAGACACTTTCCCTCAATTAGTTGACAATGGCTTGAGGATGCTCTTACAACTTCTTACCAGTTGGAAAAATGCACTGTCCAGTCCCAGTGTGAGATCTAAGGAACAACCTGTTGACCCTAACAGGATTCATCTTCGAATTGATTCGGGTATTAAAAAAGTAGAATCAGGTCAAAAAGTTGAGCCAGTTTCCAGCGTTTTTCATCTGGTGGAAGGATTCGCTCTTGTGATGTTGTGTAACTGCAGACTTTATCCACGTCGTTTGGCTGTGCATATATTAAGAGAGATTAAGCTTTTATTGAAAACTTTAGGTAATTCATGAATTTTGATGGCTTATTGTAATCGGATTGTTGTCCATAATAATGTGGAATTTTTATTTTAAATTGATTTTATTGCAGGAAGTCTTGAAGACGACCAACCTGTGATTGATGTTATAGACGCTTGTTGTCCAGCGGTTTTAGAAAAATGTTGTCACATGTTACCACCTGCAGAAAAAGCGGCTGCTGCATCTACTTCGAATGTTGATCTTCAGTGGATAGCTGAGAGAAGCAGCTGCGTCTGGACAGCCGGTACATAATACAATTTTTCAATCAGAAAATACGGTTTGGAAATTAGAATCCAAAGAGAACCTGAGAAGGTTGTAGCATCCTTAACGCATTAGGTTCCGGAATTTTCAGTTGCAGATGTAGATGAACAATTTTCATAAAAAGAGGGTTTAGAGAAATCATAAGAGTTGCGTTGCCTGTTCCTAATTTTTAAATATGTCTTCTAAAACTTGACCTAAAATTTGAATTTAACAAAAATAATTCACATTGCTTGGGATAAAATTTACGTAGATAGAATATCAAACAAGCAACGTGCAGCGTTGCTGAAGTAAAACTGCGTGAAAATCCATATGGAAATTTGAACTCTTCCACGTGGAAAGTTATGTTGTATTTAATTGCAAAGATCTTTTAAACCACAAGAAAAAAAAATTGATGCCAGTTCGGAGTTCAAACTGCCCTGTATACTATATTACAAGTATTAACCCATGAGTCCAAAGATGATTCTAACGTGGAATTTCACGTGAACTTCCAGTTCTAAGTATGTGTGAATATCTTTAACTGAGTGACGATCACTGTTCAGATAAAGCGGATCATGCAAATAGTAAAACTCCAGATTTCGTATCAGCCTTCGAATGTATAAAAGTTCAGTCCAGCTTGATTTTAAAATGGCAATTTTACCACCTCACTAAGAAAATACGTACATAAGCTTTGAGATAAAGATTAAATTTTATGTACCTAACCTTATCAATATCGTAAAACTTGGTGTTTTTATATTTAAAAAATCAATATATTAATTCAGAGAACGTGCAAAAGTTTAGGAGGATTTTTATAAAGTCACAAAAAAATTAATTCAAAGTTCACGAGCGATTAATGTATAATATTAATTTTATTGTTGTGTAAATAAACTCGCTATCGGAAAGTGGGCCAACAGGGGTACCATCTTGCTACCGAAAAAATCAAGTCAACATGCTTTTAATTTCCGTTAATGTCGCGTCAATGAGAACTTCTGCATTAAATTCATGATAGTAAAGAGCTATTGTAAAAATCATAATGTATGCTTCATAATCACTTTCGGCAATGAAAGAGTGTTGTTTTTGTTTATTCGTAATGTAATTAGTGAATGTTGCACTTCCTTCAAAAAATAACGAGAACGGCAAGCGCAAGCGGTACTGAAAACCACTGCTGAGTTTGAAGCACGATAGTTCGGTCAGAAAATCCGCTAGGCAAAAAAAAAGGGTTGAAAGCGTATGAATTGAAATCATATTCCTTCCCCAGGTTTTCACGATGAAAATAGTACAAAAAGTTCGTCCACTCTCAATCTGAACGGCGCCGATCCTTGGAGCAGCTGTTTATTTGCATTTTTGGAAAAAGATAGAGTTCTCACACTATGTCCAAACGCTGTTGCTCATTCCTGGCCAATTGTTTTTACTCGAGTGAATTCTTTGTTCACAGTCGTCGATCCAACGTGAGAATTCCCTCCACTTTTTCAAATTTTTTCACACAACCAATTTCAGAGAGAATCCATTTATTTATTGGAATTTTTCAGACCCGTAAATGACAATAGAGCCTCCCTTCTGAGAAGTTCGACTGCAATAAGAAAACCTGTAAATGAAAGAGATGTTTATATGCACGTTTGGAAAAACTATTTGACTTTTGGATATCGAGTTGTTCCACCCATACCAAGTCCAATAGTTCGGTGCGCCAGTCCAGATCTCAGTCTCAGGTAAATACAATTTCAAGGCTGATACTTTAGTTCAATACATTGTTCGTCTATTTACTGTTGATAATTTTTATTGTTTAATCCATTTATATCAAAGATACAAAATTGAGACATGCATTGCATCGGTGCATTGGTCGTATTGGAACTTTGAAAACCGAGTAACGCAAATTTCTCATTGGCAATGCTGAAGTTAATAATCGGACTGCTTAATGAGGTCAATCGTGCTTTGGTGTACACTCTATAGTCAAAAAACCACTCCAAAAATAGTTTCACACCATTGGGAGATATCTTGATACTTAATACTATTTTAAATTATTTAGGGTTAATTGTTGTCGGGTCTAGTTGCTTGCCTCTCTTATGCTGTATGTAATGGATACATTTCTATTTACTTCTAATGACTCCTCATTTTACTTGTTCACACCTTCGTGATTGTTTATCTATTTTGTGTTTAATTTACTAGTCTGATATTTCAATTTAATTTGACTTAACGAAGATTTCTTAGCATGATATCAAAATTCGATTCCTTCACATACACTTCAGTACAGATATCATTATTTCTGTTCTGAATTTGAACACATTGTTGTTTCTTGCAATTCAACTCTTTTTTAAGAAAAAAAACACTGATTTACATCAGGAACTCGAACTAACATACAAAGCGCTGCTTATGCAACTGCTGGCTAGACATGATTTAGTTATATACATTTATTTACACATTTTCGTTCAAGTTTGCCAACATACTTATTTAAATCAGGTTCAATTTTTATAAATATCTATCTGAAGTACAAGTTTTTATTCTAGAATTACACGTATCATCATAAGACACGTCCTAATAATCAATTGTATTTGTTCTTATGAAACAGGATGATTGAATTAAGTTTGAATGAGTAACAATTCCAATCTTGAAGCATTTAAAATTTAAAATTATGCGTCACACATTTAAAATTGAACATTTTTTAACTGAGTTCTCTCAAAGTTTAAACATTAAAAAATAAGGATTTTTGAATGTAGGGCTGAAACAATTCAATGGAATGAGAATATAACTTCCAAAATTTTTGAACTATTGACAAGGATGGAAAAATGCAGACTACTTGACCAGTATTTTGCATTTTTCCATCCATCTCAATTTATTCTACCCTGGTCGACAAAATTTACATCTCTTAATAATTGTTAAACTATTATATCTCTAAGCATAAATTTGTCCAAGATTGAGTGACTAAGGTTGCATAATTTTCAATTGTAATCCAAAATTCTTCGGTTATAAATTTTCTAAATTTAATTGATTTAGCTTCAATTAAAACTTTTATAATTTAGTTTCTTTTATACCTTCCCCAAATATGATTGAATTATTTTTTTGTCAGTTTAGTTCCAGAACCTAGCTCTGAAAATGGGCACTCTTTTTCATTAGTAGTATCAACTCTTTCTTACTCTATGTATTTCTCTTTGTCTTTCTCTTTATCCGTCTGTTTCTAAAGTGCATTTTCTACTATTTTTTCTGCGACGATACATTAACTTCGCATGCCAGTATTTGTCGTTGCCTCGTCATTCGTGTATTTGAAACTAGAATAGTAGTATTTCCGAGCAGAAAATAATGTTTGATATAAGGAGCATTGGTGGTACACTGTATTGCATACTCTAGTGGTCAGCAAACGGTGGAGTTTGGTGTGTTGTGCATGAGTAAGGAGTTGAGTCAAAGCCTGGAAAACCTCGGTGGGGCGCAGACCCTGCCGGGTCGGTTCTCAGTTCCGTCCATTTCCGGGATCTACACCAGGCATAAGAGGACCAGGTGAGCTAAAAAAAAATCGCTAAACGGTTGCTGCCTCACATTCACCCGGATCGAACGGTCGTTGGTAAAGATTCGTTCTGTACTCTGTTGGATGTACTTTTTTTATAATTAATTGTTGATCCAAGTACTTCGCATGATGGATTACTAGCAGCGCTTTCTATCTTGCAAGCGATTTACGTGCAAGTTTTCACTCAGCCTTACGACCGTTCCCGATCGCTCTTCTTTGACGCACCAAATTGATATTTATCCACATTATTCAATCATCATAATATAATGGTATCGATTATTTTAGATTTAACTTAGAGCTAATATTTAGTACTAGGTTCATGAACTATATTCAGGCTATGATTCAAGTTCTATTAATCAGCAAGGAAAAGAGATTTTTGGCGAAATTTATGGTAGTAAAAAAACTTGAATCCCAATCATCTCTGAATAGGGGAAAACTCCCTACAGGGGATAGCAAAAATAAAAAATCGCAGTAAACATAAAGTACGACATAAAATAAGGAGCTCTTATGGTACGAGTACAGTTGATATATTCATCTATGTATTAAGATTCCAGTAAAATGACTTTATATGCCAGTGAAAAGTTTTTGTAATAATTTTGAGTTGTTGTTGTTGCCATTTTGTCCATCGTTGGTCGGTTTGCCCTAAAGTGGATAATCGATTCTACACTGAAAAGTTGTGTAGAAAGATGTACCAATATAGAAGGATGTATCAATAAAATATATTTTATACCTACGCTACTTTTAAAACAAACAGAAAAGTATCATAATTACTGCTTCGAATAAAATTAGCCAAAATACAAATTCCAGTTATTTTGCTCATATTTCACGAAACATCTTACAGTGGACAGGTTATATGGGAGGTTAGGATTATCATTGATTACACCAACGTTTCCGCGTCAAAAGTAACTAAACAATACGTATAGAAATAGCCATGGTCATCAGCTGAAGCTACTATGGAGCATTTACCAACCTATGAGTGTAAATGATCTCTATTATCTTTCACTAAAAATCAACTGTAGGAATGACGCTGACATCCACAGTAGGAAAATAAGAGTCTTAAGAAATATGCTCAGAATAATTATCCGAGATAGAATATATGATTCTATGGTTGAAAGTATTACAGTTTGATGATCAAGGAACATATATTTCTAAACGAAATTTCTCTGGGGATATTTCATTTACTTTGAAAAAATTACTATAACATACACGAGAAGTTAGTTGATCTTGTTGAAAACTATATTTTTTGTTTATTTTTGTTGATATAATTGATAAGAATATGAAATTACGTTCTGAGATGTATTTTTGTCATTAATAATCATACGAAATCTGTAAATCAATTTTACTTTTGGCATTTTGCTTGTATACATAAATATCCACTGTATGAAGCTATCCACTGTAGGGAGTTTTCTCCTACCGCAAAAAAATCAAATTATTGAGATTCTTATACCAGGGAAGGAATAATAAAAATTTTGTGTAATCCAGATCATAAATCTTATTACTTAATGTTAGAATTTCGAAAGTTTCTTATAAAGATAGTCATACATTGTGATGTTTTTATCTGTTTTCACTCTTCACCCATTTGGAAAAACTCATCTTCTGCGAGCCAAATCGTAGTTAGAGAACACTTTATCAAATCAGAATCCCGATAAGATACACAACGAATTAATTTTCACAGCTCATCACCTGATAGTCTTTCCGCTGAACGAGGTGACAATAAATCTCCAGGAACCAACGCCAGTCCTTCGGCCTTGTATAAATTAACAGTACCTTTACTCAGGTGCGAAGCAGTCGATGTTAGAGATGCTGTTGTTCAAGCTATTGGCAAAGTCAACGCCGATGCTTTGAAGTACGTTAACCTCATTTTTATTTGTCTCACAGTATTTTTTTTCAAGTAGTTGTTCCATTAAGTTTTCTCTGATAACTTTGTTTTTTTTCTTGTAATTTGGATTTACGTGTTTTGGAAATTGGAAAACATAATCTTAAGAAAAAATTCTTGAATAATGTGTTATGGTTACACATACATTACTGGCACTTAGTATATGGACACCCATTTTTCATGTAACGATTACAGATTTTCAACATTTAAAATCACAAATTGAAAATAAAAAAAGGTTTTTTTTTTTATTATTAGGATGTCATGAAGACATAAATCTAAATAATATGAATATAATATCTAGGGATTTGATGGAGGAGTTAGTACCCTATATCAAAGAAGCAGTGGATCGAAAGCAAGAGAACATGAGAAGACGACGCAGGCGAGATGCTCTGAGACTGCAGCTCGTCCGCGTTCTGGAATTGATTGCTGAATACGGAACATTTGGAATTTGGTTAGTAAATATTTTGATTTGAATTTCAAATTCAAAAGTTGGATTTTCATTCGCACGAATTCGAACTTCATAATGTGAATATTGTGTCTTAAGCTTAAGAAATCGGGTATGAGAGGAAATTATTCTCTACAATTCAAAACTATTTTACCTACCTTTAAGCAAATGTTTACAATTGCTATTCTTGTACTATAATTTCTTCAGCGACATGCAAATTTTATATTCTTATACACTGTTAAAAAAATATTGTCTCTTCTCAATAAGGAGATGAATTTCCTCCCTACAAGACTTGAATATTTTGAATCTATTTGTAGAAATGCAATTCTCTATCCAAAAAGATGAATTACAACAAGATAGTTCAATTTGTGATGAAAGAGGAAGTTTTTAGCCAAAGAGTAGAATTTCTATCTCGGAAAGTTGAATTTTTCACGAATGAGTTTATTTTCATCAAATAAGCATATTCTTCCACCCGAAAATTTGAATTTTTGATTAAAAAAGACGATTTTACAGCAATACCTAAAAAGTTAAAATTCCTTAAAAAAGAGGAGAATTTTAAATAAGAAAGTTGGGAAGTATGAGTTTTTAATTCGAGAGATCAGATTTTTTATCCATTAATACAAATATTAAGGCCATGTTAAACATGGGTCACGTGACCCAAATTATCGATTTTCCTTTGCAACAACTCACGTCCGCATCGAAAAAGACATCGAGTTGATTTTTTGGGGAAAGCCTTAGAAAAAAATTATCTACGTTTGTATACAACATTTGCTTCAAAATATCAATTCGATACCTATTTCGACGTGGACGTGAGTTATTGCAAAAAAAAAAAGATGTCGGTGAGGTAGGAATCGGGTAAGTTTAACATGGCCTTGAAGAGAAATTCTCATTTATAACCAGGAAAGATGAAATTCCTTACAACAAAGATAAATTGCTAATTTTTAAAATATGAATTTCTCACCAGGAGCTTGACTCCCAAGAAAGGAAGATTAATCTTCTACTATCAAAATCTGGATATTTTGAATCTAATTGGACAAATTCTTCATCCAGAATGACGAATGTTTAACAAAATATTCGTTTTTTTGACCAAAAGAAAATCAACTTTGACCAAAAAGTTGAATTTTCAACGACATATTCGAATTTTTTTAACAAAAAAGATCCAACTCCAACTAAATAGTTGAATTTTTACTCGAAGAGTAGAATTTCTAACTCGAAAAAATTATTGTTTCACAAAAATTGTATTTTGTATAAATAAACATAAACTTGCTATAAGTTAAAAACTCTCATTCCAAAAGGACGGATTTACAACAAAACAGTTCAATTTTTAACAGTAAAATTTTTAACGTAAAAAGTTTAATTTGACAAAAAATTCCATTTTTCAACAAAGAAACATGGATTTTCCACAAAAAAAAAAAAATGAATTTTCAATCCATAAAGAAGAAAACACAGCAAAACAGGTCAATTTTCAAGGTAATAGAAATTTTATAATCAAAGATTAAGAACAGAAATTTCAACGTGAAAAATTAAATTTTCCACGCAAATGTTTATGTCCGAGAAAGGAACATGAATTTTTAAACAAAAAATATTAATTTCTCCTTTGAATATTCACCCTTATGGTTGCAAATTGAAGTGCTCCAGTTAAATATTTATTTTTTTAGTTATAAATTCATCTTCTTGGATTGAAATTTAACTGTTCTGGTTACAGATTTATAATGTTATGTAAAGATTCACCACCTTAGTTGAAAAATGAACAATTTTGTTGAAAATCCGTTTTTTTGGTTAGCGTTAATTGATTTTTTCAAATCAAAAGTTGAACTGATACAATTTTCGTAAAAAAATGATATTTTTTTCTTGAAAATTTGAGTATTATTTCCAAAATTGATTTATTTTTCAATGTTGGATCTATTATGTTAAAGGATGTTCGAAAAGAACGTCATGAATAAAAATAAATATTTGCGTTTCGCGAAAAATATAAATTTTACTTCTAGTTGACCGGAAAAATTGAAAAACTTGATCGTGAAGAACCGGGAAATGACCGGGAATTTGAAATCGTCCACCGAATCGCCACCCTGAATTGACTGTGTTTGTTTCTTTTCCAATTCTTCACCAATTCTGTCTGCATCGAATGGAAGTAAATGAAATTAGTGAAAATTGGCGCAGGGACATTCATACCTGAGTGTAAAGTATATTCCGTGTAAAGAAAGTTGATTTATTTTTTGGAAAATAACCCCCTCCCCCCTGCCCCAGAAAACAAACCTTCTTGGTATTTCGGGAAATAGATTCATCCTTCAAGGTTGGACAGAATTTTTCCTTTTTTTAGTGGATAAATTGTTTTTCTGTTGCAATTTCATATTTTTCGTGGTCATGAGAAAATTCAATCATCTATTTTTGATTGTTTTTTCTAATGAAAATCAATTATTTTTAAGTGCAGATGCCTTAAGATAAATTTTCAAATTTTGAAGCTATTTTGAACAATATTTCAAATTATAAAAGCCTGATGATTGTAAAAATTCATATCGACGTGTGAGAATGACAAGGCTCCATCTCGGAGAGACTAAATAAAAAGGTGATACAGATTTGAGGGACCTGATGATCCCAATACTATTCTATGGAATACTAAAGCCTTGAGAGTTCACCACGCGTGGTAGAACCTTTCAATTTTGTTTTCACGAGTTGAAATTTTTCAATTTGGTTTCTACGAATAGAACCGTGTCATTTGGACACGTCGATATAAAAAAATTGATCTGTTAAGGAAACTTTCAAATCACAGCTTTTGAAATTGAGAATTCATGTAAATTTGGGACTTTCAGAATTAAAAGAAAAGAAACACAAAATTGGAAAATTTGCAAAGAATTGAGAGAATCAAGAGTTAGGATTAAAGTTTGTCATTCTAGCTTTGCCAACAGTGGGCAATTGATGATTTACCTTTAATGTAAGAGTGGGAAGAACCAATTCTTCAAAAAAAAAAAACAGCTTAAGAAGGTTGATGAAGAATGATTGTTCGACACATATTCTGTTTGTAATGAAAATATTTTTAAAAACTTTTGAATTGGAAAAGGTACTGTATATACTTTGGTACGGGGGAAGTTTTGATTCTGGATGTTTGAAATTTTAGATTTGCAATCTGGAAAAGCTGATTCGGTGCATCTGCTGATGCTCATCTTTGCTACTAGCACTTCAAAAAATTAAAAAATCTTTGTATTTCATCAGAAATTTGTATCTGTTCCTACAGCCCAGCAGTGCTTGATCGAGAAACACAATCTTTACATCCAACGTTTGTCGAGTACATGGATGGCGCGCGATTATTTTTGGAAAATGAAAACGACAAAGAGGCTCCTGCAGTCAGAGATATTAAGTTGCATTTCTGCAATTTCATTAAAAAAATGATTAAGAGTTTTACACGTGAGTAATTATGTTGAATCGAATCATAGAAATAAATGATTTTCTAATCAAATACCTCCATAGCATACATCATTCTTTTTCTATATTCTTCCAGTTGAAACATGTCACACTCTCTTGAAAAGAGATTTGCGTCGCAATCTTTTCACGCTTTTCGCAAGTTGGGCCGGACCTTACGGAAAACCACTTACTATTTCTGCAACGTCACATGAAGAGGAAAAAGCATGCTCAGAGTTGCAACTTTCCGCTCTTCAAGCCATGAGTGGATTATTATGCTGTGGTCCATGTTTTAACCCGCAATCATTATCGGAAGAGGGCGCAATTTTTTACCAGTGGTTGGATCTCTTATTGTCCAGCAAAGATGAAAAGGTAAGTCTGGCAAATAAATTAAGAGAAAATGTCGATGTCCCCTAGTAACAGGGTTCCATTTCAAAGCTACCGAATGAAAAGACACTGACTCGCGTAGAAAAATTCTCAAGTTTCAAAATCCCATATAAACTGTATTTTGGACATCAGTGCTTTCAACTTTTAAGCACCTTTTCATTTGATCCCTCCGAGATGAACCTTGTCATTTGGATACGTTGGAATGTACGCTGAAGAGATAGCTCACAATTAAAGTTTTAAAATCAATCATGGCGTTTCTATTATTTTAGATTTATACTCTTGCTCGGGAAACGGTTGTGTTGCTGTTGGAAGGCAACCCCGATATTGGAGCTATTCTTGATTGGGTAGTGGATCGCTGTTACACGGGAGCGCCTCAGGTGGCTGATGGATGCTTTCTGGCTCTTGCTACGATATTCAGCGCGAGGTGAAATGTTTTTTTATATCAGCCATTGAAACTCAAATTTACAGGGCTGCAATATCTATGAACTTTTGCGCTTCTTGCGAGTACTGGTGAAGTATTTCCGACTTTTGAACTGACCAAATTTTTAAAAGATTTTTTTCTATATACTTTTTTTCGAGAGCCATCTTCTTTACTTGTCACTTGAGTTCTGGAGATTAGATATGTTGAAAGATTCCGAACTTTGAATATTGAAAATTATTTATTTAGAATGCACACGATCAAATAGAAAATATGTAATGATTTCAAATAAGAAATTAAAACATGTTTAATTATATGAATTTGAAACTCCACAATTCTTTATTTGTCAGTCTGAATTTGTGATTTCATTTTTAACTTTCAATTTAAAAAATTGTATTCTAATTTGACATTGTATAAATCTATTTTATAATACTTCTTTTTTCTTAATTATTATACCTAGAAGAAGTACTTTTGGATATGTACATTATGTCTTGGAGAAAACCCAGTCTTTTTTTTTTTATTTTGATTTGGTGTTATAATTTTCCGAAAAGAGTTACGAAATTTTGTTTTGAATTAACGGAAGCCAGTTGAGAGTTATTTTCATTCGCAATGTGACATTAACATAATTTTTTACCTACCTTCGGATACATTTTTTGGTAAACAGTCTTGTTTTGCCTGAGTATGTCTTCCTTATCGAAGGAGAAATTGAAAGAGAAAAAAACCAAAAACACGTGAGGTGTCTCTAGGACACCCGGTTGGGACGAAGTTCATCTACTTATGAATATAATAGACAAAGACAATAATTTTCACTTAATATTTTTCAGTTTCTTGGGCTATGTCGTTAAAGGTGTTGAAGAAAATCTGAGCTCCTAGACTATATTCGTAACATGAAAACAGACCCAGCCTATTGAACCGACCCATGTATATCTGTGCTTCTAGACTATGATCCTAGTATGAATACAAGTCGAGTCTATTGAACTAACTAACATTTTTGTTTTGACAAAGCTGATATGAAGGAGCTGAGATAGATATACATGAAGCTCTTGCGGCGCTTCATGGCAACTTATTGCGTGTATATATTTTTCAATTTTATGAATAATATCCAGATAATCAGTACATATTAATTATTTATTATCAATTTTTAAACCTATAAATATAATGAACATTGATAATATTGTTTACTATTCTTTTTTTGGTATGTGGGCTATGTCGCTAATAAGCAACTAGTGGCTGTGCTGGATACCTCATAAATATCTGTATGAGCTCCTAGATATTCAAGATTCAAAGTTTGAAATAAATGTCCATTTTTGTTACTTCAACTCTGTTACCTACTTGACTTCATCATTACTATCTTCAACTCATCATGAATCACTTTTACAGTTTATGTTTATTAACAATAAAAAACGGACTAATTTTTTGAAGAGAGGCTTATAACGACGCGCAAGAATTTGAAACAATAAAACGAATTCAAATAAATAACGACTTCAGATTTAAAATACGAGTTTTTCTTGATAATATTTACTTCCTATATTTGCAAATAAATCTTCGCCATCTTGTCCACTTTTAACTTTTATCATATTTACTGAAGGACTTCAAATGAAGTCGGTAAATCTCTTAAATCCAAAACGAAAATGGATGTATGTAAATTGGATCAGTCTTCTTTTTTGAATGATAAATATGGGTCCAGACTTCAAAGTCTGGATGTGTCGCATGAGATTGAGGAGAATATCTTATATCAATTTCCCTACTTCTCAAAAAATTGGATGAATAAGTTAAAAAAGCATTGAGTATTATTAAGTATGTATCAAATTTTTTAAAAATGAAACCGCAACCGACTTCTGCGAATTATACTTATAATCATAGAGTAGCCTTAATTTATAATGTTATGTTATGAAATATTGTTAATAATGTTTTTATTGGTCAGTACGAAAAAAATGCCAATATTTTCAATGACAAAGTCTTATCGAATTAAGTTTGATCAATACAAAACTTTCAGCTGATAAAATGTTCAGCGGAATTCGTAGAAGTTCTCTGTGGGGTTTCACTTTAACTGAACAAAGTGTTATTTAACTACGGGTGTTTTAATATCTCAAGCTTTTTCATCTTGAGCACAAAACTCAGTGGTGGCTCTTAGCCGGGTAGGCCATCTAGGAAAGTCGGAACTTTTTTGTCTACAAGGATTCGTTTAAATTGAGTGATTTTTAGGGTCTTCGGTGATGATGATCATGCCAATTCGATCAAACGTTCTAATTCCTCCCATGACAAATTTTTCTTACAAAGATGAAGGGTTTGTCAACAGATCTTTTCCTCCAATTTGTTGAACTGAGCTCGGCTTGTCCTGACTCCTTGACTTCACCGTGCTCGCGCAACGGTCCATGACAAGAATGTTCTTTTTAATAATATTTAAGAGGTCCATGTTAAATGAACAAAAACAACTCAGCCTAAATATAAACTGCGGACATTTATTAATCAAAAGCAATTAATTTATTAATTTATTAATCCAATCAATTTTCAGACTGAGATATCCATCGAATCTCTACCCATCGACTCACATTCAGCTTCCGTCTCTCCTCACTCCCTCTATCTGTCTTTATTGTAACTGCTTGATAGTTTACCCTTTCCGGCCAACCTGAGAAATTGGATTTCAACATCCAATCTTATTTGTTTGTAGAACATAACTCACAAAAATATACAATGGAACAGAATAATTCAATATGAAGCACACTCAGAGAAGATTATCAAACCAATAGGTTTCCACCAAAAAATTAAAGTCTTCAATAAATTTCATAATAACTCGAACGCGTTGGAATTTTTTTTGATTCGCTGCCTTCTTCTTGAATCCTTAGGCTTTTTTTTCTATCTTATTGTTCTCACCAGAATTTTCCTTTGTCGCTAGTCTTTTTTCAGATTCACTTGTAGATACTCGTATCGCATTAAGACTATCCAATTCTTATTCATTAAGAATATTCCTCTTCCTCATTTCCTCTTTAAGTTAAGTCAAAGAAGGCACATTCAGTATATCAAAATTTGGCGTTTCTCTCCTAGAACCTTCTCGTTTTCAGAGTTATCACTATTTTAACCCGAAAGTTGTCTGGAGCGTTTCTTCTTTGCCTTTCTGGATGCTTTCTTTATTTTCTCCTCTTTTCTACTCCGCTTCTGTTTCTTCTTCCTAGCTTCGTCCGAACTGGAAGAATCGCTCGAACAAGAATCTCTACTTTAAGAATCGCTGCTGGGTTTCACACCTTTTTTCTTCTCTTGTCGTTTCGTGGACTTCACATCTAAGTTAGAAGAACTTGAGCAGGAACTGGATTCGATGTTGGTTGGATGGGATCGTGGCTCTTCCTTCATCCTCCTTTTCTTCTCTAACATTTTCGCTTTCACGTTCTCGTCACTCACTTGTTATTATTTGATTGTCATGGCTGAGCTGGCGTATGGTGATTCCGTTTTATTGAACCAGACCCACTCTCTTATATTTATCAAGAATGTTTTTGAACTGGTCTCTTCCTCTTTAAGTTGCGTGATTTGTTGCTAAATTTTTCGGCTTTGCTCCTTCCAGTTCTCGTATATCCATTTCCGTCAAGATGGTGGATCTTAGTTCTTCGTTGATATTTTCTCCTTACCGTAATTGACTATCAAGACTTAAATGGTGCCGACTGTCGAATTAGCATGAATAAAGTATGATTCCGATGGACACATTATATTACACATTCAGCAATCTTTACGTGAAAAGTTGTGTTGACATTGACAGCTTATATAGGAAGGTCGTTGCTCAGCTTACGTGATACTCTCCGAAATTATACGTTTCCGCTTTGAGGAACAGTCCGAATTCCCTTTTGATTCTCACAAGTCCTCCCAATAAGTATTTCACGTAGTATCATTGAAACTGAAACAACTAAAGCTTTACTCTTCCTCCTATAATACCATCAATTTCAAGGACAAGATTCATCACTCGAGATGCTTTTGTCTGACCTCCAATCCAACCATAACACCTCCCAGTGTTTGTTCTGGTGACATGGTCATAAATTTACAATGATCTACTATCGATTTGCGAATCAAACAATCTGAGCTCCCTCCACCTAAGAAATCATTTATCTTGAACTCAATGTTAACTATAACCTTTTTTCAGGTACTTGTATTTGTGATTTGTTCCACCACATTGACTAATGAAGGAGGAGGTTTATTTTCTTCTTAGGGCATTTTTTGCTGATATGACCTTGTTGTTTAATTTATAGCAAACATTTTTCCGGGACGTGGAAAATCTTTCCCTAAATGACTTTCATTACCACAATTATAGCATTTACCCTGAAGCTTACCTGGGGCCTTTTTTGTTTCAAAAAAGCGCCGAAATTCACGTAGAAAAATAAAATTTTCCAATTTTTCTGTATGGCCGTGCCTGCCCGGCTAAAAGCCGCTACTGAGTTCTGTGATCGCGGCACTGCTCCAGGCAATAAACCACTTTTAGTTCATTAACACATCATTCAAATGCAGTAAACATTTACAAAAAAAACTTCTGAGGACCAAGATGAACACATCTCCTGTTAGAAGTTTTGGACTCCTGGAACTTAAGAATTGACTTCTTGAACGTTAAACCTTATTTGTAACCACCTTTGTTGTTTTTAGGCATTTAATAGTCCTTTAATTGTTTTTATCACAATTTTCTGACAACATTCATGTATTTACATTCAAATCATGATTCTCTTTCCATTTTTACAGTAGGTACTAGAACATCAGTCGTGAAAATAAATTTATAAAAGATACTACAACAAATAGAAATGCTTACAACATTCAGAATAATAATCCTGACTTTCTTTTCAGAGAATACCCCTGTGACCATTATACGAGTGTAATCAACGTCACTCTAATGAACACAGGTTGTCCACGAGCTCCAGTTCACGACGCTGCACTGCAACTTCTGCAGCTCCTTGACCAAAGATTCTTTGGCAATGTGAGTCCATTATCTGCTACGGAACTCGATATCGGTGAGTTTTTTTCTTTTTTCATTTGAGAAATATCAGAGAAGTCGTTCATTTTGGAAGGGATGGGTTTATACTCTCTTTTTGAGTCTTTGCGGCTGCATAAATTCAGAAGACACTTATGCCTGTCGAGCTTTTCGTGCTTCATTTACTTCTTCTGATGCTTTCTAATAAGAGAATGCGATCCTAAAGTTTGATCGCACGTTGTTTTCAGAAAGATTGCATTTCATGACATTCGGTCCAAGGTCCATTGATAGTTATTGTTCGATGACGAGACATTGATCCACCTAAACGGTCGGGATCCATCACTGAAAATAATAATGTGCTGTCATTTTTTATAGCAGTATGTTGTTTAAGATAACGAAAAAGGACTTAGTTTTCATGTTTCAAATGCCTGTGTATTACAAACTGAAATATAATTATCACGATGAAGTTCAGCTCTTGAATACTGAATGAGACAATTTCCCCCCATAACTTACCATCCAATGAGACCACACCCAGCTCAAGTTTGAAATCGATCCATGAAAGTGTGATTTTTTTAAGTGTGTAAACGAAGTAACAAATGCCCTTTGTATGTCGTAGGGACAAGTGAGGAAGTTTTAGTTATAAATTAGAGATAAATTTTGTCTGCCGGAAAGGGTCTTTTTTCCTGTAACTGATCCGCAACCCAATTATGAACACATTTTTCACAGAACGATTATTATTATTGTAGAAAATGGTTGAGATTAAAAAAAATAGTTTCGAAAACTAATTCTTTTTATGTGTAGACTTTAACAGATCTACATTCAATAAATACGTCCAAATATCTTCAATAATTTTTTAGAATAGTATATTGTAGGACAAGTGCGGAAAATAGACTTTTCTGGACGATTGCTACAATTCAAACGTAATAAAAAGATTTATTTTTGTTAAATTATTCTTTGGAAGGTTCAAACGGAGATACTTGAACAATAACAATAGTATGGTATATAGATTTATTGTATTTGGTATAGAACACGCTGACGGTTCTTTTTTCTGCAACTAATTAGGGGTTTTAGAGGTTGTAGGGTCAATAAGGTGATACGAAATTACAAAGTTATACTTCGAATAATGATATTTCAAATATCTGGGAAGATTTATTTCCAAATGTTGCCAAAATTATCTTTAGACTTTCTGCTTTTAATAGTCAATCTCTTTGATCAACATAAATTCGGGTAAAGAAATATTTTTTATTTTATTTGGTAGTATTTCAATGATTCAAGATTTGATGTAATTACGGAAAAGTGTGATGAGTGTTAGAAAACCCACTCAAGTTCCACTTCCACAAGATTACACTTCCTGAACAGTTGATGAAATTTGTACTGAGTCTTATAATGTATGTTTGCTTTCAGTTACTCTTCGTTTTTGAAAATAATAATAAGAAAAAAACATTTGAATTTTAATCTGTTATGAAGGTTCAAAGATATTGAAAAACTGATCTATTTTAAATTGTGTCCTTCCACAATTAATTCAAGAAATATAGATCTTTATAAATGTTTACATTGAAATGCTATTTCCTATTGAGTAAGTAGTATGTACACTAATTTCTGTTGCAAAATAAGGTATATTGGCAAAAAATAAAAAAATAAAAAAAAAACAGATATCGCCCTAATCCTGAGTCCAATTTTAAAGAACCCTGTTATATTTGTCATTGAAATAATGAAAATATGAAATTTAATTGGAAGACAAAGGACATTCACGGAAAATATAATATCATCCTTTATTCCTGAAAAAATTCACTAAAAGGTATTCCTTGTGTAAGGAAAATCCAAATCCAAAGATCAGGTGACACAATTACAATCCTGCGTGATTCATTTGTTTTTGCTTCCTTGTATAGTTTAAATTTCTACGGACTTTTTACCACATTCTCAGATGGGTGTTACATCATTCTCATTTTTGGTGGATCAAACGCATATTTGTTTCGTTTTGGGGAAAAGAGCCTTTTTCAATAGGAGGAGATGCATGTGAAGCGAGTCGAGAATCGAGTTTTTTTACCAGAGGAAAGAAACTGACAGATCAATGTACACAGAACACCGCCATTTGCATTGATCTGTCACTTTCGTCCCTAGGGTCGAAAACTCGATTTTCGACCCGCTCCACAGGCATCGAAAGTTGAATTTTCGATTGAGGTATGATGAAGTAGTATATAGTTACACATTTCATGAGCTCATTTTTTAGGTTATTCAAATAGTTATTGTAAATTATAAAAATCAAGCAGCGCGCGACTTGTAGATTGATCTGGAACCCATCCCTCTCTTCGAAATCATCCCTTCTCTTACACATCCCTTATTTATCCTTACCATATGAATTCCTTGATCTCCGTCGCGATAGCACAACAAGGTTCAAACCGAATAAAATACGCTTGCTCAGAAAGGTATTTGGCACAACGGTATAATAATAAAATAATGATAATAAAGTTACATGTTCTACAAATAAATAAAAAAGTAGAATTCCACGATCCTTTACCTTGAAAAATGAGAAAACGAATCTATTATCCCTACTAGAGTTTTTATTCTGTAGGAAACATCCCATAAAAGTAGAAAAATAAGTAATTTCTGGAAGATAAAAGAAGGGGAGGGTTTCCTTCTTCCTCGAGAAAGTCCTTTTGTGACAAAGGTCAAACATTTTAATCCAAAAGACAGAAAGCGACGAACTTGATTTCCTCTGTTCTCACTATTTTGCCAGCGATATTTCTCTTATACTTTCTGTCTTTTTTCGTAAATTGTCATGCTTCATTCAAATGTTTTTAAGTGCTTACAAAATTAGGAGAAACAACAGTTTAATTTCTCTTCAATTTATTATTTCAATAAAAATATGCGTAACATTGAATATAGCTTGATAAGATAACTCAAGTTATCTCTGCTACCGGGGGAAACATATTACAATTTGCAACAAACACAAAGTATCACTTTTGTACCTGCAGATGTACTTGAAAAATTATTTTTTCATCAAAAAGCGATATGGAAATCGAAGAAAGATTAAATAGATGACATTTTTATTTTTATATCAATTTGCTGCATTACTCACCGAACAAATTTCTCTGACTAGATCTTTGTGTTAATGATGACTTATTAGCTCTACGTCGACACCAACGACACAAGACACGAACAACTATTGTTCGGAAATTTTGTCCGGTTGCGCAGTAGAGAACGAAGTTTATTCCAAAATTCGTGTCGAATAATATATTGCTTATCTGTTGTGCTATTACGAGGTTGAGATTATTATGTGTTTCCTCGTTTTTCTGAAAGAAATAAAAGTGCATAGCTTACAATGAAGAAAATACATTTAGAAACTTTTGATTCCTTGAAAAATTATGTGAATTACTTTAAGATCAGAATATTAAGTAACAATTTCAGGATGGTCACTGAAATCTAGTGAAAAAATGTGGGATCCTTCCAGTTTGCAGCATTTTTACCGGATGAATAAAATGGAAAAAATGCAAGGTTTAGAAGCTAAAAATTCTTCATTTGAAGTATTAATAACTATATTGCTAATCGGAGCATTCAAATGTTTTCAAATTGAACAAGGGTAAATTTATTTTAGATCGGGCTGGCTGCGCATTCCCTGTCAGAGAATCTTTTCGCGGTAATTCATTTTAATTTCACTTGATTTTCGACGATTTGCATTTTATCGATTCAGTGAAATTTTTGTATGACATAAGCATTTGAATTTGCTGGTAATGCAGTATATTAAAAGTATATGTATACATTTTTACATTCTCTTCAGAGAAGGTATTAGATTTGTGTAGACTTGGACACCCCCCCCCCCCCCCCCCCCCCCCCCCCCCTCCCTCCCCGCCCATTTAC
>WSXT02000001.1:699408-712284 GCA_011762715.2 Neuroterus valhalla
ACGATATTAAAAGTTTTTTTATCATTTTTTCCCTTCTCTTCCGAGAATCTATTAGTTTTTCGTTGACTTGGACCCCCCCCCCCCCCCCGTTTTTGATCAAATGTCCACGTTTCAAGACTTCCGGGATCCTAAAAACAGGTTTCTATGAATGTGTGTCTGTTTGTCTTTCTGCATGTATGCATGCATGTATGTATGTACATACATAATGTATTTTTGTATGTATGTATGTCTGTCTACGATAACGTTTGAAACAACTAATCTATTGGATTGGCCTTTGGTACACTCTTTTGGTGTCAGAAAATAGAGGTCAAGTTTGTTCGCCAGCTATTTGGGACGAAAATTAAAAAAGTAAGAAAATTTTGAATTATTGTGAGATGATTTTTTTCAATACTCAAAATTTGTAAGTACGGCTTCCTGTAGTACTTAATAAAAGTGAAAGGAACAATTTGTCCTCATGATTCTTTTCATGAAAAAGATAGTTTTTAGTCAAATCACGCACGATATGTAAAAATGTTTTAAAAAAATGTTTCCATTTGAGAGCCCTACAAGATTACTATATAAATTTTTGAATTTTCTCAAAAAATCGAAAATTAAAATTTTGATCGCACAAAAAAACTAGGAAAAATCGAAAATAAATTTCTTCTATTTGGTCAAACTATGCAAGGTACAAAAAAATATAATAGAACGTAATTTGTGAAATAAAAAAAGATCTACCAATATTGTAAGAATTATTTATTGAAAGGACAACTGGTTCTTGTTTCATTCATAAAAAACGGTATTAGAAATGAAAAAAATGAATTTTTGGACAATCGACACCAGCTAAGAAAAAAAACAAGTAGACAAAAGTTCTTAACCAGAAAAATATCTATCAATGTGTTATCAATCGTTTTTTTTTAATACGTAGTTTTCATTCTAATCAGGTAAAATGACTCTAAAAATGAAATGAAATTTTTGAAGAAATGACAGAGAGTGAGACAGAAAATTGATAGAGAAAAGTTTTTAAAGGGAAAGATCTATAATTTTTTCATCAATCATTTTTGGATGGAATGCGTTGTTCCCGTTTCAATCGTAAAAAAATAGAATAAAAAATAAGAAAATCGAATTTCTAGAAAAACGATACAACCTATGAGAAAAAGAAAGCAACAAAATGTGCGCTCAAACTTGCGAGCGAAGCGAGCTGCGTGCGATGAGAACTTGCCCGCACAGGGGGCAGATTTATATCGTTAGTTCTAAATTTACAGTGTTCATTTTTTTTTCAAAAATTGTATTTGTATAAAAAATTGGTTTTATTCAAGCCAACGGTATTCATGTTTTCGCGAAAATAGACAAAAACGCAGGTTAAACAAAATGTCAAGAGACTTTTTTTTATAACCTTTCGAAGGGAGCATCTTTGCTTTTCTCATTCTTGTCATATTTCGCCTCTTTTTTGCTGAAAAAAAGCGAATTCATAACTTTCCATGAAAAGAAATTCAATTTTCTCTTCACCAAACCGTGGAGAGAAGATGAACTCTAATCGAATGGAAAATTAGAATATCTTCATCGGTTCCAATACTTTATTTTTTCAGAAAAAGTATTGGACAAATTTTTCCGGGCGATTTTGGATTTTTCGGCCGTGTTACGAATTGAGGAGATGGAGCAAACCGACGAGTATTTTAAAATCAAAGCAGGACATTGGTTTTTAGGCTTTCAAGGGCGCTTTTGTCCTGATTTTTCGCGTTTGATGATGATAAACAGACTGTGTTATTATTTGGTCTCGAATAGTTCATAAAACATGACTAGGCAACGAGTTTGAGTTGAATAAAGTTTGAATAAAGTTTTACTACTCGCCAAACCTTGAATATTACAAATAGCTCAGATAGGTAGTTTATGAATTGATTCTACTTGAAAAGTTGATTGGAAAGGCAAAATGGTTTTTTGCAGATTTTCAGCAGCTTCATTGGAACTTTTAAACGTTATCCTTTTATTTTTGGTTATTTTAGTTATATAAAAATAATTCCTGACAAATAGAGAAAACAGTACTAATGCCTGTTAGTGGTTCGCTCTTCGCCTTGGTAATCAATGAAGAAATATAGAGCTATAGGAGCTAAAAATGGATAGAGACTTAGTTAATAGAATCTAAAAATATCTTCATCAGGTAAATGATTCTAGCCGAGTAGGTTCAAATACTGATTGGTTGCCTGTATTTCTCCATTCTTGTTAATAGAGACCAGAAAAACAGCTTACTTTCTGCCAAGGGAGCTTCAATAAATTACGTAACACGTTGGGGGGGGGGGGGTCGTTTATCCTAGTGTTACGCAATGACGAAAAACTACACGGAAAATTGAGAAAAAGCGTTACATAGGGAAGGGGGCAATATTGACGGAATGTTGCGTTACTTGATTTATGGATGCTCCCCAACCACTATATTCAATGTGTAAGTTTAGATCAATATAAAAACTTTCATGCGGGGTATTTATAGAACATATTAAATTTCGAGGTGGCTTCATAAGCTATTTTTAGAAGTCAATATCAAAATCTTTCAAACACTTGAAACTTCTGATTGGCCCATCGACATATCTATGGTTTGGCCTCAAATAAGTAACTTTATTCTCCTTGAACTTTGGTTTTTAAAAGTATTTATAATAGAACGCCTTATTTAAAAGCTTTGTCTGAGATTTTACATCAGTTCAGTCTTTCCTGAAAGGAAATAAGTTGCAGAAAACTTTTTTGGAATCTTTTTTAGGTAATGATAAAAAGCAAAAAAAAGTCAGAATGAGAATCATTATTTTTGAAATTACTTTTTAAAACCTGTTTCCCTTGAAATCGTCTACAATTAATTGTGAGAATTCCCCAAAAACTTGTATATAATAAAGAATTATTTTCTGTCTAAAATTTCTGTTTATTCAACACGAATTATTTGTACAATGATACATAAAATATTTGATTTTTCCTTCATTTTGTTGACCCTTCTAAGAAACGGAGCCTCTACTAACATTTCGTTAATCGTTAGCTTTGGCAACATGTCTTTTTTACACCTTAAATTGAAAGTCAATTTTCTTGATCAATCAAAAATTTTCACACTGAGGATTAATGCTTTCCTGCAGAAAGTAAAGTTTAAACGGAAAATTTTTCGAAAGAAAGTATTTCACTTTAGCTGAAGGTACTATTTTTCAAACTCTAATTTCAGCTTAACTAAAAAATGTTTAACTTGTAATTTTTTTGATGTAGGTACTAACATGTTTTGTAAATTCCAATTCTTCAGCGGATATTTGAGGATCAAAATGTGTACAGAAGGCACATAACTTGTAAATAAATCATGGATATTAAAAATTCCATCCCTATCAAAAAGGGTAGATAGATAGATAGGTTTATTTCTCACATGTACATCCTTTTTGGATATTTACATATAATAGAAGCCCGGCTACATAAGAAACTTAGAAGATAATATTGCCCATAAACCTTACTTATTAATTAATGCTACTTTCTCCTTCCCCTGTAACTTCCCATCTTTTATACAGTTTGCAGTTCGGTATTTATGTGTCTCGTAAATAAGTAATTGATTCAATCATTCTCAAAGAATTAAATATTTTTCTTACTCTCCTAATGCCAAAAAATGAATCCAACCTGATCAAAAAGAATTATATTAATTGTATACGAAAAAGTTTGAAACAGTCCAATTTGTGTTCAATTTAATCTGTCTCTAAAGCCAAGACTCAGAGAAATATCATCTTGCGTTCACGTAAGAGTACTAGATTTCTTCGCACCAAATCAAAAAATTGTGCACAAGTTTATAAAGTGAAGCTTTCCATTTTCTTTTGGGTGATATTATTATTAAAAATGCAAAAAGTTAGAAATTCGACTCATTTTCGTAGGGGCTATGTCATGGAAACATGAAATATTGGCCTATTTTTCAATCTTCATGACCCACGCTTGTAGGACTCAGCTGTTTTTTCTAGAACTATTTTCAACGTCTTTCCATCCAAATATCTTCCTAAGTTGTCCTGATAGCTGGGTAATAAGCCTTATTTGGTGCTAGAGGACGGTTCCGTATATAAATAATTTGAGTTGGAGTTCGCGAAGTTTGATTTTGGAATTGTAAAAAAAGGTGACATGATGCATATCATTCTCCATAAGATAAATATGTACCTAAATCATAATTTTAGATATTCAATTTATTGTCAATTAATCCCGCTCGAGGATAGGAAAAAAAACACAGAAGACGTATTTGATAATAATCCTCTATAGTATATTTTGAATTTATTTACCAAAGTTCAACTACCTAGCCACATTCGATCCTCCTTAATCTTACAGTTAAATAATTCTGTTTGGATAAAAAATATATTCATGTGGTTCAAAACAAAACAGACAAGAGGACGATGCTTTTACTAAGAGGCAACTTTTTCTCTGGATGTAACAATGAACGTCAACATTCTGAAAGAAATCATAAAATTAATTAAATAATTTAATTCCAAGCTCAAAAATCCAGAAAAGTCTGATCAGTAGATGACAGAACGTCATATAAAGTTCAAAAGGAAAAAGATATCACAATTTTCCCACCGCGTATGCACTAAAAACGATAATTCAGCAAAACGCCATATAAACCATGCTTAGATTGGTGTGTTTTTGTGTCTCGAAGATACCTAAATGCAGAACTACACCAATTTCGGAATCATCTCTTAGATCGGCGTTCTACAGTGGACATTCTCATTGCGAGCGCAGGGCGCGGCGTCTTCTGATCCTTGCACTTGGCGCTTATTTCTTTTCATAGAGTGAAGTGTATGCAGAGTTGCAAAAATTTTTAAACTGTAAGAAACCTCAAGTTTTTAAAAAATTATTAAATTTTTTCTAATTCTAAATTGATAAACGTTTCAAATTAACTTACTTAGGGTTTTATCGGCTTTAAGTAACACATTCTCATTACAGTACTCGTCCTTGAGATTCATATCTTGCATAACTTGGCTGGCAAATGGAAATTTTCACTGTTTCGGAATCGTTGACACGTTCGAAACAAATAACATACGTCTTATTGGAAAATAATTCAAACAAAATTTGAAGAGCTTTTTGTGGGTAATAATTTTGCTCATTATTATTTCTCCTCGTCTTCCATAGTTTGACCAGAAAATGATAATTTTTTATTCTGTCAAGTGCGTTATCATGATTAAAACAAAAAATATACGTCTTATAAAAAAATTGTCAAAGGTTCATTTATACATCTTTTTAAAATAATAAATTTTTCTCTCTGGCAATTTTTTCGTATCTCGCATAGTTTTTCTAAAAAATAGAATTTTTGATTTTCAATAGAATTTTTTACCTTTTTCTACAGATTACAGATAGACTGCAGACAGACATCTTTGAAAAAATTGTTTTTTCTGACTAAGGGGGTCTCAAAACGTTGAGATTTGATCAAATCCGCGAAAGTCGACTTCCACATAAAGCCAATACCTTCTCATTGACGAGAATGTAGAAAAAATTGGATGGATATTGAAACTGGAATTAGAAAATAAAGCTTATTCCTGGATTCTCCTTGTTTCTATAAATAATATAATTACTTTCGTGGGCCATGTTTTCTATATTTATTGTCCGAGAAATTTTACTGGCGGACAGTAAAAATTTCGCTGATAATTAGTGACGGAGATGCAGGGATATTCTACTGAAAACTAATGACCATCTTCCGTATATTTCACCCAGTGAAATATCATTGGTTCATTCAAGGAGCGACAGGATATTATTTTTGAGATTGTCCAATTATTAATGTCAACTTATCCAATTGTAAGAACTACTGTTTGCATTTTTACTTTGATTTATATTTGTACTTATATTGTTTGGTGAGAAGCCTTTTGGGCAGCTCTCTGGCGTTTATAGGATCGGGCTATAAGCCCATTGTATTAAATTGGCCGGCTACTAAAAAGACTTGCGTAACTCATATTCTTCAACATAGGAGTTACACGTTTTCATATGCACTGCGTGAGTTACTTGAATCTCTTTAACAGTCGTCGAATCTTCGATTGGAGATCGTCCTATTCTTCAATTTGAACTTACACAATTGTGTGGACTTCTATTTTCTAATTATGCAGTTAGAATGTTTTATTTCAAACTAATCTCTAATTCTGATGGCCTTGAGATTCAGCTTGACGAACTCGGGTTTTCTACAATTTGAAATTAATAGTGAGAATTCGAATTTAGTATTACAATTTTCAGAATCAGGAAATGACTAGATTCTTTCTGAGATTTAAGTGGTGACCCTGTATTTCTATTAATATATTCCTCAAAGAAAACAACATTTTTTAGTGATTGAAAATGATCCGATATGATATTTTGAAAATGACATTAATTTTTTAACCTGATGTCACGAGTTAAATATATGAAATATTTAATTTAGCTTCCGTAAGATATATGTCCTTGCTCTTATTCTCGTCCGAGCACCAACTGCAATTGTTCGCGAACATAAATCTCACAGTTTACAATAACAAGGGCCCTCACGAGTGGCTTAGATCAGTGAATCGTTCTCGCAACGAGCGAAGTTAGACGTTCTCGAAGGTCTGTTTATAGGTTGATGTGCATCAGAATTTATAAACGGAGTGAAAGAGGCTCGTAGAGTTTCTAATAGAAGTGAGCATCGTGAACGAAGGAGGGCATTTGCAAACATTACCATACCTGGGTGAGAACGTATATATAAATTCTTATGACGTAAGCCGGCAAGTTGAAGCAGAGGAAGACGCTTGAGACCATCAGAAGCATTTTTGTGACTTTCTGTTGGTGCACCACGCCTCGAGGACTCTGCGAACCACTGGATCTGTCTCTATCGCCCTGCTGTACTCGAGCCTCAATCGTCAGAGTTCTTCTGATTCTCACAAGTATTCCGATTGACTTAACAATCAATCCATTCAGAACTACTATCAGGCAAAACGGAACCACAAATGTCAGCACTGTGTCTATAACATTGTAAGTACTGGCCCACTTCTGCCATTCTTCAGCCAAACTACATGTTGTTGTGTTCAACAAGTTTGTTGTTTGTGGTTTTGAAAACAACAAGACTGGACTACATACTACCAGTCCGACCAAAGTTATACTAAAAAGAATTGTTTTTGCCCTTGTCACTGTACACATCCACTGCAGACGAAGAGGGTAACGCACTGCCACAAATCTTTCCACAGTAAACGCCACTACAAACCAAGCACTGAGAAAACTGCAGACCGTTGTCAGGTAAACAAAAAACTGACAGAATCCTTGTTTATCGAATAATTTCACTTCCACCATTCCCAGCCAAACTACGAACAATGTCACTAAGAAGCCTGTGTCGCTAATTGCTAGAGCTGCAAGGTAAAAATTTGAGGATGTTCGACGCATTTTCGTACAGAAGATGACACAGACGGAGAGACAGTTCCCGAGGGAACCGAGGTAAACGAGAATCGGGATGTAGTACATTTGGAATCCATGGAGCAAATTTAAAATGAACTCATGTTCACTGGTTACTTTTGCAAGCCCGACGGTTTTGTTCTCCATGATTATCATCAAATTGCATTAGATTTCCTAGCTTATTGTAGATTCGCGGGATTAACCAAAGTTAAACATTTTGTTGGATTTTCACTATCGATGTTGATTCTACTTCACTCTTACTTTTAATTTTTTTAATTTTCATTAATTAACTATGATATAGTTTCACATTTTTGCAAATTCTTTTTTTAATTCAGAATTTGTGTAGGGAAGGTAATTCTTGACATTTTTTCCCAATTGGTTAAACACTGTACAGCTGTGGGTTGTAAAGAGCGTTATTGGTCGATTTGGATTAATCCACATTCACTATCGGAAAACCATCTTCAATTAGTACCAATCTTCAATAAGGGAACCATCGTCAGGCCGGCGCTCCAGTTATTTCTGCTTGGCAGTTCGACGGTCCTCTCTTGATAAAGCATCGTACGCCACAACCTAGCTTCTGCGCGTCGAGGAATTCACATATTTTACAGCAGATATGCAAAAATTATGTGAAATCCCAATTTTTGAATCCTCAAGTTTCTTCTTGCATAGAAAAAATGTTGTTCCGAGAAGATCGCAATTGAAATACCAGGACTGGACTATCGTATTAATATTATTCTTTAGATGCACTCGTTACGATGGATGGTTTCCGTGCCAAAAGATTAGTCAGCAGTGGGTGCTAAATGTGGTGTTTGTTTTACGCCAATCATTGTGAGATAATTAATGTTCATGCATGCTGCTTGCCAGTTCAGCTATTTGAAGTAAAGATGATGAGAATAAGAAAAATAACCAGTTATAGGTTTTAAATAATTTTTCAGAATTATCAATTACATTTCCAATCGCATCATACTTTTATCTTCATTTCTTAAATTTGTATAGCCTATTGAAGTCATCGAACAGAGAAAACCAGGAAATGACAGTGAATTTACTTCGTTTATTTAGTTAATTGAAGGCTTCAGTTTGGAAGCGAAAAACTTTCCCAAAGCATATGAATTAATGTGAGGATGAACAAGTTTGTTTGGAAATTTTTAGAATGGCTACAATCTCAATGGGACATTTTAAAATTTGCATCAAGTTTAGATTATAATATACAAATTTGTTTGGTTTCAACTTCAAGTTTCTCAAAATTGTACAACTTGTACATCAAGACTTTGAATTGTTGAAGAATTTCCCATTAATGACTTTCCAAATTAAATATATTTAATTAGGAACTTGATAAATTCAATAATTTTGTATCCATGGTGTTTTATTTCACAAATTCATTTCAAGTTGGAAGCCATGAAAATTCTAATTTTTATAATTCGAATTCTTGCACATTCAACCATTAAAAATGCAATTCTTGAAGAAAATTGAGAATGATGTTTTAAAACTTGAATAGTTAGGCTATTTCGGGTTTGAAGTCTTCAGTATAAAAAAATGGAATTTTAGGATTTTGACAATGAAGCCTTCAAGTTTCAAATAATGAATAATTGTAGAAGCGTTTGAATCACCAAAAAATAAAATTGCCTCCTGTAAACTCGCATTTTTACATCTAAAGTTAGAAAATTTTGAATTAGTATTGCTTGAAATTGAACAATGTTTATCTAAAGGTTAATGTACAATTTCCGAATAATATTCTTCGTACGTAATAATTTGAAATTGAAGACACCAAAAATTTAGTAATTTATGCTTGACACTTTATGCTAAAGTTGCTTTTAATCACATTATTAACATCCTTCTTTATCTGTGGTTAAACGTGAACAAAATTTCATCTTTTCACTAAATCTAATTTATAATTCCTCTAATAATTGAAAAACTGGGTATAAAATGAGTAAAAACATTTTTACTCCTGGAATTAAAGTATTTTTCACGAAATTTTGAAACATAAGGGATGGATAAAAGGAGGGGTTTACATGCGAATATATTGTGTTAAAATTTCAAGTTAACCGGAGCAAAACTCAAGCTAGACACCTTTTGGATACACGAGGACTGCGTTCGTATTAACAGGGATGAAAGAGAAGCAAAACAATGAAGCAAATAAGCCAGGATTCAACGTAAACTTGAAAGAAAAGAAGCTGCAGACAACAAAATTGCTACGGGAGATGTCTTCTAATGGAGCTGGATCGATGATTCAGTGTAATTTGGAAAAATTAATTTTTTTTCGCTTTTTTTACAGTTCAAAACTTTAAATGGGTTTTTCTCAAAATCACTCTCTAAATCTGAAATAGTGAAATTTCACTATTTGATAGTGAAATTTCACTTTGAATTAGCGAGAAGTAGGTCACTACGAATTAGTGAAAAACTACTAATTCAATTAGTGAAAATATTCTACTTAATAAATTAGTGGAATTTCACTAAGCAAATAGTGGTTTTCAAATGTGAAGTATCTACTATTCAATAGTGGAAAATCACTAATAACGTAGTGAAAAAATGTTTTTTTTTTTAGAAATAAATGCAAACGGAGTCAATAAACGGAGATGGATTCACGCATCAATAGGATTTTTATTAAATTATAAAATATAAGGCAATTAAAAATCTTACTCCAGCTTTCCATTCATTTCTACAGAAATGAATAGAAAGCTGAATGCCATAACCTCGAAATAGAATCCACTAATATTATAAAAAGTGAAACTATCACTATTTTCACAGTAGAAGACCACTAATTCAATAGTGAAGAGCCCAAAAAGCACTTTTTCAGCAGTGAATCATTTAATTAGTAAATTTTTCACTATTTCAATTTAAGAGAGCAGGGTTTCAAAGTCGGTGTTCACTCTTCTGAAGGAACGACTCGACCGATCATTTAAAAATTTTGTACGAACTTTCTACATACAAATTGCCAGAGTCCAACGGACTTCTTGTTTCAATTTTTCCGACATTAAGGTTGTTTTCCACCTGCAAAATGGCGAAATTTTTCGTCCAAAATCACAATTTTGGTTTTAAACGTCCAGAAAAAAATCATAATGCTTCATACTAGAATAAATTCACTTTTATAGTATTTCCAAATAAAATTAATAAAAAAACATTTTTTAGACCCCTGCCTCCCCCCTCCCTCCAAATGAAATCTCCACGTTTGGGGACCCCTGATTCAGGAAAAACGAATATTACGAAGGTGTCTGTCTGTCTGTAGTCTGTAATCCGTAGACTCGATAACTTTGGAAAGAATGATCATATTGGATTGTGCTTCGCCACATTTTTTCAAGGCCGGAAAAGGAAGGACGAGTTCGTTAACAAGCTATTTTTGACCTACGGCTATGGTTTTATTCATAAAAAAACTTTTTGCAAAATTGAAAATGCACATTTTCGCTCAAACTATGCAAGGTACAAAGAAATGTTGAGGAGCAAAATTATTCTCATTAAGAAGACCTACAAATTCAGTTCAGACCATTGTTTTAATAAAAATTAGTTTTTTTAAATCGTGAAACTCCAAGACCTCCCAAAGTTTAGCTCTATCCATTTTGTCGAAAGATCTTTACAGATCAACAAATGCACAGAAAACTTTTTCGTTTACTTTTAGAATTTTTCCTGTGCTCTATCTCAAGCTAAATATTTGATCCGTACATGATTTACCTGGCATCAATTCACATTGAACCTTCCAGATCCTTTCTTTTGTTATTTCCGTGACTTAATTAAATATTTATTCAAATTTTCACAATATACTATTTGTACTTCTGGTTTTTGCAGATTTTTTATTCTTACTCGCGTCTGTTTTGATTTTTAAATAAATTTTCTTCTCCATCCTTGACCTGGGTTTATTTTTGAAGCTATAAGATAGTGATCTGATCCGCATTCAGAACCTCTCATAGCCCTTGTATGTTTTACAAGCCCTCTCAGTCTTTCGTCCGCTACAATAAAGTCGATCATACTATGGGCTTTCGCCTTTGCACCAAGTATACATTTGTATCATTTTGTGCCCAAACTAGGTGTTTGTAATAATCAAACCCTTTTCTAAGCACAAACTGACCAATCAATCCCTATTACCATTCGTTTTTGAGTCTCCGAAATGACCAAGTACTCTGTCAATACCTTCGCGTTGCACACTAACCCAACCGTTCATGTCTGCGAGTAATATTATTCTTTCGCTCAAATCACGTGTTTCTATTATATCATTCAACGAGTTCCAAAAGGTGTCTTTTGCCTCTCTACTATCGCCATCAACAGGAGGCTATACAGTCTTCTGATTCCCACTTTCATTCTTACCCATAATAATCTAAAAGATATACACTCATACATTTTGACATTCTCTTTTGCTTTCTTATTCAAAATAAGCCCAATTCCGTGGCTACCGTGTGATTCCTTTTCTACTCCTGACCAAAGTTCGAGACCATTCTCCACCTTAATAATCTCACATCCCTTTTTATTTGTTCCCGGTATGCACAAAATATCTATCTTCCTTACGCGCATAGTAGCAGCCCTGTCATCCAAGGCTATATGATTATTTGTATTATTCATAGTGTAAATTATCTACCCAAGCACTATCTTCCAGCGAGAAAATGTTCCGTAAATAAAGTCAAGTCCAAACAGAGAGCTAATTTGTTATATTATGGTGGTGTATCAATCCATAAGGCCAGTCCTATCAAACATCAGTCATGTAAAGGAAGGCACGAAAGGAAAGAGGTAGAAACAAATAAAACCGGAACAAAACGAGTAATTATTGTTCAAGTTAGACAATGAGAAGGGCACAGTCTCCTGCAGTTTTATCCCTTTAGAGTCTTCTTGTCAATCGAGACAATGAAGAAAAGAGTCTCTCTTGAAAATAAACATGAAACGACCCACTTTGCCGACTAGAGATTCTTTTTTATTGAGAATTGGCACTTTTACACAAAAAATATTGGGAACACACATTTCGGCAAATATTGGCAAAATAAACGCGTATTTAGGAGACTGACAGACTGCCTTAATCAACAAATGCACTATTTGGCTATTTTTAAAGGTACAAACTTGATTCTATTCTATGCAATCAACTGTAAATAACTAAATTATTCATTTTTAAGAGCGTTCTGATTCTTTTGCAAAGAACAATTGTTTAAACAATTGTTTAAACAACTGTTCAAACAAATTTTTATCATTTTATATACAATTATACATATTTGAAGATAAAATACCTCTTTCTTTCATGAAATTACCAGCCAGTCATTTAGCATTGATTTTTCGCTATAGATCGATAACATTTGATAATTATCGTTCAACTTTCCTCAATTAACAAATGAACCGCTGGCGATCAAAAGGGGATACGCTCGAAACGCCGTCGTTTGAGTTGGCCCCTGGGTCATATTTTTTTTTATGTCAATTTTTATTTTTCAATAACAGATTCAAATAGGAAATTTTATTTTGCATATTCTTAGTCCTTTGAATTACACTTACCGCTTGAACGGGCGCCTCTCGAGTCAGCGCCAGTTTCTCGGCTATTCATGCTTGAGTGATTCTGTCCCTCCCCCCGACCCTCGC
>WSXT02000001.1:712384-749506 GCA_011762715.2 Neuroterus valhalla
GATCCTTCCACAGGGGCCTCTTGCGCCTCAAACAAAACCCTCCAGAGCCTCCAACGAGGTTCTTTAGAGCGCTCCACGAGGTTATTCAGTGCTGTCTACGATGCCGTCCTGAACCTCTTACGAGGACCTCCAGAGCCTTCCACAAGGCTCTTCGGTGCCTTCCGCGAGGTCCTCTTGATCCTTCCACAGAGGCCTCTTGCGCCTCCAACGAAATCCTCTAAAGCCTCCAACGAGGTTCTTTAGAGCCCTCCACAAGGTTTTTCAGTGCTTTCTACGATGCCGCCCTGAACCTCTTACGAGGACCTCCAGAACCTTCCACAAGGTTCACCGGTTCCTTCCGCGAGGTCCTCTAGATCCCCTTCCACAACGGCCTCTAGCGCCTCCAACAAGACACTCCAGAGCCTCCAACGAGTTTCTTTAGAGCCCTCCACGAGGTTGTTCAGTGCTTTTTACGATGCCGTCCTGAACCTCTTACGAGGACCTCCAGAGCCTTCTGAAAGGCTCTCCGGTGCCTTCTACGAGGTCCTCTAGATTTTTCCACAAGGGCCTCCAGCGCCTCCGACGAGGCCCTCCAGAGACTCCAACGAAGTTCTTTAGAGCTCTCCACGAGGTTGTTCAGTGCTTTCTACGATGCCGTCCTGATCCTCTTACGAGGACCTCCAGAGCCTTCCATAAGGCTCTCCGGTGTCTTTCATGATGTCTTCTTGAGCCTTCCACAAGGGGATCTAGCGCCTCCAACGAGGTTCTTTGTGCCCTCCGCGAGCTGTGGATAACAAGGATCCCTCGCGCCTCCCACGAGGTCTTCTGGATCCTCCCACAAAAGCCTCTAGCACCTCCAATGAGGCCCTACAGAGCCTTCCACAAGGCTCTCCGGTGCCGCCTCAGAGGTCCTCTTGATCCTCCTACAAGAGCCTCTAGCGCCCACAACGAGGCTCTCCAGAGCCTTCCACAAGGCTCTCTGGTGCATTCCACGAGGTCCTCTCGCTCCTCCTACGAGGGCCTTCTAGCGCCTCCAACGAGGCTCTTAAGACTCTTCCATAAGGCTCTCTGTGGTGCCTCTCACGAGGTCCTCTCGATCCTCCCACAAGGGCCACCAGCGTGCTTTCAACGATGCCGTCCAAAACCTCTTACGAGGACCTCTAGCGGCTCCAACGAGGCCCTCTATAGCCTTCCACAAGGCTCTCTGGTGTATTCCACGGGGTCCTCTTGATCCTCCGTACAGAGGCCACTAGCGGCTCCAACGAGGCCTTCCAGAGCTTTTTACAAGGCTCTTCGGTGCCTCCTTCGAGGCCCTCTAGATCCTCTCACAATGACCCTTAATGCCTGGTGCAAGGTGGAGGCTACTGCATGCGCTTTGGACCCACGCCAGCTGGTTGTGGGTTCGATTCCTGCCTTGCACTCTGGAAGAGCTCCGGCGGCCAATGCGGTGAACACTTGCCTAGCAGAGGAGTGTCCATCTCCGGAAAGTCGTGGTGCCGGTACCTCTTGAGAAAAAGGTTACTCTTAGTACTTGGGGCTCGGGTTCTTGGTGGTTCGGAACCCACCTTAAGCTGTAGGTCTCCCTTACTCACTACTACGGTAGTGGTAGGGTGTGCAAAGGAATAGTGGAGAGGTTCGAGGAAAATGTAAACCCTCAGGGGACACATTGACTCAATCAATGCCATCTGGATTCTTTCACAAAGAGTATCAGTGCCTCTGACGAAGTCTGCAAAGCCTCCTACAAGGGCTTTTAGCGCCTCCAACGAGGTACTCTTGATCCTCCCACAAGGCTCTCCGGTGCCTCCTACGAGGCCTTTCAGATCCTCCCTCAAGGGTCTCGAGTGCATCCTGCGAAGCCTGCAAAGCAGGTTCCCCAAAAAATGCACTGCAAATTTTGGTAATTTTAACTTATAATCCAGGGTATGTTTTAAACGTGGCAAGCTTCCTAGGGATTAAAGAGGAGTGTCTAGGAAATGAAACGTTACCAATTTCCCTCAATCTTCTCCTACCCCTCGCGCAGTGACCAAAATATGATCCAAAAAATTTAAAAACTACATTTTTACGTATTATTGTTTTTTTTTAGCAAAATTAAGCCAGGGATGTCCACTTTCTCTCAAATTTATTATCCTATGCTACTTTTTGTTAAATAATTATATAATTTCAATATATCTCTTCTAAACCTAAACAAATTTCCATTTGTTTAAACAATTTGTATTGGCTCAAGGAGTAATTTTTTGATAACTTCGGAAAAATTAAATGAAATAGATTACATATAATTATCCTCCAACGAGGCCCTCCAGAGCCTTCCACAAGGGCCTCTACAGGCCTCTAGTGGCTCTAGCCCCTCTTGCGAGGCCTGCAGAGCCTCCCCAAGAGGCTTCCAGTGCCTCTTTTGAGGGCTCTTAAGGCATATGGAAGGCCCTTCACAGTTTTACATATAAAACATTCACAGCTTTAAATATAGAATCACTTTCCGAGGGATCCCTTGATTATTTAAAAAAAAAATCAGAATTATTTTTTTATATTCGAAAGAAGGAAAAAAATGTATTTGCAATAACATACCTATTTTTGGGGTTGTCGCGCGCTACAGGGCCCGCTTTTATTTCTTTTGAATTCCTCAACGCATTGATTTGCATTATCTTTATTATTGAAATAAAAGTTTTCAATTTTTCAACAATCAAAATTATTGCAATAGCAATAATTTACATTGTTGGAAAATTCGAATAAGGAAAATTGTCACCTTTTTTATTAGTATTTGTGACTGAAAAAATAACTAAAAACATACCCAGATTTGTGATATTCCTCATGTTTCTAAAAAGGATTGTATATTTTTTTATGAAAAAACATACACCAATTTATGTTAAAATTCTATTGGAACATTAATAAAACTGCATTGGAAGTTACTCTCGACCGTGAAGTATATTATCAATTGGAGAGACAAATGACTTTGACTTAAATCTTTTCCATTGCGTCATGAAATGGTTTTGCGGAATTAATTTGAGAACCGCACGTGCCTTCAAACTTCCTAGAGACATGGCCGATTAATTTCAGCAAAAAACTCATATATTAAAGTGATAGTTCAAAATCAACGAACTATCAATTATCACACCATTAGACCAATTTTCTAAAATTCTTATGTTGTTATCTAAATACGATGTAAATTAAAGTCTAATAGTTTGTTTATATTTCATTTTAATCATTCCAGTTTTCAAACTGCACTAATTTCGTTAAACACGAAAAATAAATTTTTTCGAACACAATAATTACAAATCCCTCTTTTTGGATCCAGGAAAAAATTCAGTCAAATACAACGCAGTTCCAATTTTAAAAGTAAAAAACAACAACAAAATTCTAGCAATTTAGGCTTGAAATCAAATAAATGTTTTGCAATGATAATACTTAAACGATTTGTCTACGGACACAGAAAATATTTGGTCTACGCTCACCAAATTTAAGTTGTCCTAGACACAGACATATTCGAAAGTTAAATTAATTTCAGAAAATCAGTTTCCATTTTGTTTATTTTCACAAATCTTTAATAGTTTGCTGCGGATACTAAAACAATGATTATTATCACAAAAGTTCTCGATTTAAAAAAAAGTAACTGTTCAAAATTTTGTTTTATTATAATTTTTTGGCACCCTATCTTGAAACTTTTTTCTGGTCACAAAGAACACACACACACACACACACCTTAAGTTTTATGCTTTCTCAACAATAATTCTAGTCTTGAGGTGCATCGCTGCTACTTAAATCTTTTCTTACCGATTAATGTATCTCAAAAATTCATCCTTCCAAAATATTTCGTGGTGAATGTGATAACCATCCATCTAGAGAGTATCCGGCAACATACTTTTATACCACTCTCACCTCAAAATCTCAACTTTGACATGATTTTTTCGGCTAAAATTTTTTCAAACCTTGTTAATGGAACACCCAAAGTTAATCCCAAAAAATGTTGCATGTTCCAGAAATTTATCATCTAGATATATCATACGTCGTGACATCTCGAAACTTCGTATCAGCAGCATTTACAACCCACGATTTGGAGGAGATTTCCGCTTCCTTCGAGGTCAAAGTTGGGGAATTGCTACTATTAGAAGCTCCTAATCTCAACAATGGAGTCCTTGTTGGCTCACAACGAGCGATTTACTTTGCAACTGATACACGTAAGATAAATTGATACATTCACTACAAAATCGGGAAAAAGTTTTATAAAATATTAAGGCAATAAATTGCTTTTAAACGAGCCTGAATATATTAAATTATTCAGAGCAAAAATGATTGTAGGTCAGCGAATGAAATATGAGTTAGAGTGACAATGTAACGTAAATAGAGTTCAACCTACGATAATTATTTTGAATTTAGTTCCGCATGATTAGGCAATCTGAAACAAATGATTGTGTAATCGTTGCAATGACCGATTAACATTTTCTTTTTCCTTTTTGGTCATATTGCAAAATATGTTTGTTTTGCAAAGTATGTTTTTTTTTTAACTTCAAGAGATTCAATTTCAGATGCCAGGAAGATCGCAGAAGTCCTCTCAAAATGGATTCTGCGAGATAAATCGTTGGCCCTTACAAAAAATGCATTGACAGAACCGACAAAGTACAGTTTGGATGAAGAAAATAGAAGAAGATTTCCTGCTAGTCCCGCCTATGATGTTCTACTTACACTGGTTAATCCTGATCCAGAGAAGCTTGAGGTCAATTGGAGTTTGCCGACTATTGCTCATGGTGAAATCCTTAAAACTATAATCAATTTTCCGCTAGTAAATCTCATAAGTTGATGTAAAATATCTACGATTTTCCATTCCTGACTATTTTCTGTTACTCTACCGATGGCTAAATGACGAATGTAGACTTTCTTCTTTAGCCTACATGGAGCCCTTTTTTGAAGAATTATCTTTGGTTGCTAATTTTTCAATCAAATCACAGTGGTTGTACTTATTACCGTTGGATGTAAGACCGAAAGAACTTCCTGATAGCAGTGTCCTGGGAAGGCACTTTGCTTTATCAGAAGACGTCCTTCCTCAATTAATCACACCATTAGAAAAAAAATTAGGTATGGGTTTGAGGATAATTTCTATAACAGTAATCATTCTTTTTCCAAGCTTTATAAAAATCTGTTTTAACATTCAGAATTTTTAAGTCTTACAGTTAGTGAATTCAAAATTTTAAATGAGCACTACGGAATTATCGATATGAAGTCTTACATACTGATATGAATAGGTTCATTTCTCCCTTTTTCTAGTCTAATCAACATTTGTTGATAAAAATGTGTTATATTCAAGAACAGATTTTACTTTTTCAATTCGAAATTGCAAAAACTTCGAATTCCTCTAATAAATGTAACTACCAAGTTTTCTCGTTGTTGTAGACACTCCTCAATGAATTATTGATAATAAATCAGTGGCCAATCTCTGGCAGTAAATTCGGTTTATTGTACAAGTCGATAATTCATTGTTCTGGACTTTCTGTCAACACTAAGTTTAAAAGAAAATCCGTGACTGTGTATAAATCGGAAAAATAAGAAGTATAATGATTTCAGCATCACAAGTAAGTTTGCATCCGTGCATAAACTTAGTAATCTACATGGTACCTTGCGAGCAAGGACCTTTACATATTTATACTCGAAGTGGTCGTCGTTCACACACTGCTAGCCACGTCGAAGCCTTTCATTCCCCCAGGTAGGTCAAAAGTATGGAAATCACAAATATTTACTGTATAGTAAATATTTGTGATTAGAAAGAACATGAAATCATCTTCTATTCTCATTCCTGAATTTTTTTATTCTCGATATCCGGTTTACAATAAATTTCTCTACAGATGGGGCGGCGTTGTTATCGTTAATCCTCCGGTGGATACTTGCATAAGCACAAATAGCGACGAAGCTGTTAAAATTACTCCCGATGAAGCTACGATCATCGGAGTTTTCTTTGCACAATTAAGGCTTTTATTAGGGATTCCTGACCCGGTGAGTTTGTTCATCTCAAAGCTGCTTATTTAAACTCTTTTCGTATATTAAGGATATTTTTCAGTGAAATTTTTATTATATTAGGATTATTAGTGTGAAAATAATTTTTATGTAGTACGAGCTTTAAAATCCTTTCAACAAGTATTATTGAGAAATTGAATTTTCGGTATCTTTTTGCAAAACCTTGGAATATATATTCAATAATTTTGCCTTCCTATTAAAATTCCAAATTGTTAGTCACTAATCCCCTAAGCTCGAAGTTTTTTTAGCCCAATTCTCTTCGAGAATGGCTCAAATTGAAGCTCTTGGCGTGTAGGATTGAAGGTCATGTTATACTCACCCGATCCCTTCCTTAACAACACCTATTTTTGCAAAAACTCACGTCCGCACCGGATGGAATATCGGGTTGAAATTTTGGGAAAGCTTTAGAGAACAATAAACTACGTTTGTATACAACATTTGATTCAAAATTTCGAAAAACATTCTTTTTTTTTAAGAATATTGTAGGTAAATTTGTAACCAAATGGGTGCCAAATTTGAAAAGGCAAATGAAAATAGAAGTGTGAGAATTCAAATGATTTTTCTTGAAAATTGAAATTCTCAGTTTTTTACTATTTCAAATTATTCGTTAGATAAAATGATAGTTGGCTTTGTTAGATGCTAAGGCATCAATTTAAAAATGTGGTTTTTTGTTCTCTTTGAAACAATGTGTACAAATTTTCGAACAGATTTGTAACGAGGAGTTGAACAGAAATTAATCCTATAAAATATATATTCATGTATCAAGGCAGATAAAAAGGCGCTCTTAGCCAATTCAAAACAATTAAAGGAAGTATTTTGAACTTTTAAATATCCAGACTTTTGAGAGTGAGCAATATTGAGCAAAGAATTTGAAGCTCAACGTCAATTTGTTTATTTAGTTATTTTTTAATTATCTTCAGAATTGTTCATGCTGTATCCTTTAAATAACTGTGTAATTAGATTTAGGATTTGTATTCCAGAGTCCCATTGCAGAAGCAAGTGTGACTCCCCTATTGGAAATGAAACCTCGCGATTGGGAGTTGGACGCTCTCCTGCGAATTCGTGCCGTCGAGCAATTGACATCTGCCAAGTTGACCTTGCAGTCTCTAGCCCAGCTTCTTGAAAAGATCAGCAACATCGTCATTACTGAGACTGTCGGCAACAGGATAAAGAATGCCCTCAATTTAGTCAAAGAATCTGCTGATCTACTCCAGAGAGGTGATTTAAGACAAGGATTTCTCAAAAGCAAAGAAGCCTTCGTTACTGCCGAAGCTGCATTTACAGATCCTTCTCTTCTCGCTCTTTTGTATTTCCCCGACGATCAAAAGTAAGTTTTTTTTTGCACGATTTTATATATTTATAAACACTTTTCCTATCAGTTCATTTCTTAATTTTTGGGAGGGAGAATGTTTGCAACAAAATTATATTTTTTTTTGTCGAGGGGTGGATAAGTTCAAATGGCGATCGCAAATTAAAATAATCGGTCAATATTGCATCAAAATCTAAGTTCTACAATCTTATATTTAAAACTTTGAATAAATAGTGCTCGCAACACATAACCTGATAGAAGTTATCCAATCTTTGCTTATCGTAAATTCAAATTGAAATCTACACACATATCTATATGTTATAAAATTTGTGTTTCAGGTATGCTGTTTACATTCCACTCTTTCTTCCAGTTTTGATTCCTGTTGTGCTTTCACTTAAAAACATTAGACAATATTATTTTCCGAAAAAAGGACAAATTTAAACTCCCACGGATTGTGAACACCTTCACGATCGACGCATTGATCAAATATCTAAAGCAAGTTAATCGATCGATGTAAGCCAAAGAGTTTTAGAAAAATATATAATTTTTTTAACCATATTCAATTAGAACTCTTTTCATCCATATCAAATGCGTCGTTTTTCTTGTTTGTCCATATAAAAAATTTTTCAGGTACGTTATTTTCAGAGATAGAAGCCGGAGTCGAATAAATAAGGCAAAATGACGAATGCTATAAATTATGAGTTTTATTCTAAAATGAAGAGGGATGAAGAGTGTTACGTGAAATTTCTTTTAAAAAAAGACAATTTGAACGTTTCTTGAGCCGACGTTAACGTTTGATTGAACGAAAAGTTTTCTCGAACATCAAACAAGTTTGAGATTTCAATCGTCTCCTCTCTCTATCTTCCTCTCCCTTTCTTTCTCTCGTGTGTTCTCCCTTACAATATTTTTCTGTCAGAACTATTTTTTAAATTCTCGCGTCGCTACATTTCTTTACTGAATAAAATTTCTTGCGCATTTACTCAAACATACACAACGCAGATTTACGACAGCGTTCCTTTCACTCTTCGCCTTTCGGAACTGCAATTAATTATCATTAGATCGTTAGAAACAGCTAATAATATATACACATGTATCAAATCAATCCTCAACCAGTTACCAAAAGGTTACAAAACTTGCCAAGTTAAGTTACAATTAAAAAATGTCCGCCCACATCGCGAGGCCTCCGATTCGCGCTTTCCTCTTTGGTCGTCTCTGACAGTTTGTACCTGAAGAATCGCATTGACATTCGAAAGATTACATAAAACATATACCTAAATGAATCTTGTCACAGCTTTTTTTTTTAAGTTCGCAGAGTTAAAATACACAAGATACTTTTACCTGAGAAATTTACAGCAAAAAGTTTATAGGTAAAAAGTTGTTTTCGCAGTTTCTCGAGATTATTCTCATTAATGAATTTTCACAGCTTGATAATCACGGAAAACTGTTACTGTATGAGTTTATCATATAGTAGCGAAAATAGTGACATGATAGCGTAGTGCACTTAAAAATTGTGCAGTAAATGACAACTTAAATGAAGAATGTTATTCTCACATTCTGAGAGGCCTCCGATTTTAGGCTCGCTGAGCTTAAATTAAGGCTCGAATAAAAATGAATTAGTCATCGAATTGAAGCGTCTATTTTCGTGGAAAATAGAAAATCGTAAGAGTTAAGTCAGCAGGGATTTTGAACTAGTTGTATCGCGTGCTGTAAGGCATCAGCGACTTTCTGAAAAACAGGTACACCTTCGCGCGTTGCGTAGTCCGACAGGTACATTCTGCCCCTATTATAGTCTTTCGTAGCTTGCTCCGTCAACTGAAATCAAATATACCATTCAATTTGAGCAGCTTTATCAAGATATGTTTATTTAATTTAATCATACATGCAGCGAGGGGGTTTACTACTTGACATTTATATATCAAATTTAAAAAAAAACTTCAATATGTTTCATAAAAGTTTCAAAGATTTTAATTATTTCAGAAGATTTCAAAGGCTTCTAGAAGTTTTCACCGAAGTTCCAAGAGATTCAAATATTTCGAAACAATTTCAGAATAATGCATGAGATTTCAAGTTATGCAAATTAATTTTTACAGTAGAATACAATAAATTACAGTTGAAACTACTTTCAACTAGTTAAAACGCGAAATAATCACGAGTTATAGTCAAAACTAGTTTTAACTAGTCACCACGCGAAGTAACCAAGTCACTTTGTAAAAAAACCGAAGAAATGCTAAATTCCATCTGATTTCGTGTTTTAATTGAGAATACCAGTTGAAACTAGATTTACTCAATTGGGCCTTTGAAGGAAATAATTTTACCTGCACTTCTCCCAAGTTTCCCCTCCAAACATAAAAGTGCTGATGACTGAGCAATCTTTCTGACTAGTTGAAACTAGTTTTGACAAAAGCTCGTGGTGATTTAGCGTTTAAAGTAGTGAAAACTAGTTTGAACTGATTTCGGGGAAAAACGGTAACATGTATATATTCTTTACTTTTGTAAAAATTTGTAAATACTTGTAAATTTTTGTAATAAGTGTCCGCAGTCTAGAAAGAACTTGCAGTGGTTCCAGTAGAATTATTTAAATAATTTTCTATTGTATTCTTAAAAAGCGTTGAAAATTGTAGAAAATTACGGAAACAATTTTACTAGAAACCATACGGTTTTTTCTAGAATTCGGACATCCAAAAAAACTTTCAAAATTTCAAATATTACAGAAGAAGAATACAATTTTCACATTGATGTACTTTTTTGTGATTGATTATATTTTAATGTGAAAATACATTTTTGATTCCAAACGTTTCAAAAAATTCCAGAGAATTCACATATTCCAAAGATTTTAAAACATTTCACAAATACTTCACAAAAATTCCAGAGAATTCAAATATTGTAAAGATGTCAAAAAATTTCAGAAGATTTTTATAATTTCACCAAAATTCCAGACACTTTGAAGATTTTTGAGGTTTCACAAACGCAGATTAAATATCAGATCTCAGAAGTGATCTCGGCAAGGAAAGATTCCCAATAGTAAAGAGATGGTTGCGCTGTTGTCGAAATCAAAGAGGGATACGTGGGCTTACAGGGCATATCATAAAAATTTTCTAGTTGAAATAGAAACGTCAAGATTTCGAAGATTACCTTTTCACCAGACGTGACGCAACCATCAGGAAGGATTTGAACACAAAGAACAAGCTTGGCGCGCAGTCCAATTAAATGAGCTGCCAATGCCATAATGGCTATACCGCGTGAGTGCTGCGGCACAATTAACAATATTAGTCGGGAACTTTTAATGTTCTGGAGTTCTTGCGGCAATATCCTAATATTGTACTCGTTTAAGCTCGGTCGGTGGAACGATAGTCCCATCGATCTAAAACACAAACAAAAATCATCAGTTCACATTAAAAAAATTCGAATAACCTAGAGAAAAGTGAATTCTTAATACTGAGAAAAAATTCCTCGTGATTAAAATTTTGAAAAATATCAAACTTTTAAAGCTGAAACTAGAGAATTTTTATGAATTTTATGATTAATATTGCTTGAATCATACAAATAAATATGAAAATCGTGAGAAATAGTTATTACAATTTATTTCCAGCATAAGGAAAGCTCATTAAAAATGAGGAATTGCACTATTGAAAAATAAGCTTGATAATGTTTAACGAAAAAATAGCATTCTTGTAACTATTAGAATAAAGGTAATACTGCAGAATCACGGCTTTTCTGAATTTAATCATTTTACTTACAATGTTTATTTTAATAACTTTAATTGATCATTAAAAACAAGAATCAGTGGGGGGAAGCCTGAAAATTATTATATTTATGTATGTTTTATCAAATAAAGTGTCATTCTTAGAGGGTAAATTTTCTTAAAAGTCATAAAGTCATTAAAATGTGTTTTCTAAGAGAAAACCTGGGAAAAGGGTTTCGAGAGGTGACCAATCGATCTTTTGTCACTTGTGAATCTAGTTTCAATGTTTGGATGTCAGAGCAGCAGTAGGTCATGGCGTAGGTACAGTTGCAGACCCTACAGGCGCAGCAGGCTGAACATTTCCAATATTTCCAAAGAATGGTATTTTTGCATAGTTCCGATTTATACGAGAAAATTCTCACTGCTTATAGAGAAAAATCAATATAATACTAATTTTTCAGGTAAATATAATTAAATCAATATTTATATCGACAAAAGACAACTTTTTGTTAAATTTTTAATCACCAATTTAAGGCATTACAAGAAAAATTGTAAATAAAATTATGAAATTAAGAAAAGCCGTGATTCTGCAGTATTACCAGAATAAATTCTCAAAGAATTCATTATTCGGTTCTATTCTCATTCTCATTCAAGCCCATCCAGACTCGCTTCAATTATTTAATATATCCTAATATGAAAATTGTATAAACTGCACAGTTCAAACTTAAAACTCATTCCAAAACCTAAAATTCCAGAGTTAAAAAATGGTTTAATTTCAAATTAATTGAAAAATTTTACAGAATTTCAAATCACACTTATTATAGAAAAATTGCGTTATTTGGAAAGACGTTTCTAATAATCGTTCAAAATGAAAATAAAAGACTTACTCGATTAAAGGTGCCGCTGAAGATTCTAACCATAACAGATCTCTGCCGACCACTCCAATGTACATGTCCCTTTTTTCGGAATCCTGTATTAACGAGTTGGTCCAATCTAAAAATATCAATTATCCACTTTCAATAAAGAATAACTGTCCAACTTTCTCATTTCGTAACTTTATACATTTTCTTTTTAATTTCTACTGTGTATTGTGTAGATAGAAAGAAAAGAGTGTGTTCCAAGTCGCGGATGGGAGTCACAATTGTGACTTTTCGTGAGTTTTGGAGAATCAGAAATACCTAAGAAACGATTAAAAGGGTGTACGAAAGCTCTGCGCAGAAACTTTGATGTCTTCCTACTTAAAATACTCCAAACTGAAGGTATCTCACTTTCACAGGTCACGCCATTGTTCTTCGACCGCCACGACCATTCGCTCGCTATCGCGCAAAATTGATCAAAGTTTATCCTCTGCTCCTTCGGGTCACCGCTTGATGAAAGACTTTGTATAAGAGCTTCATAAGTGTCTAAGAGAAAACAATAATATTCAGAATCAAGGAAACACAGATCTAGATAAAATGTGGACCTCAAGAGAAGTCAGGAACTAATTTTGTAAAAATTGAATCACAATTACCCGATTTATTCACAGCGTTAAAAAGGTCTGAAACGGACACATTACACTTTGCATTAGACTGCAACGTCACCAAAGCCTGAAAGTCGACGATATATAAACACTGAAGAATTGCAGCAAGTTATCATCATACTTACTTCGCCTAGACTCACGGTTCCTGTGTCATTGACGTCTAGGGATTGAAAGATCTCTCTTGATGTTCTAAAAGCAAATATTTACAAGAAATTAGAAATGAACGTTTTTTTTTTTTAAGAAAGATACCCTAAATGTTTTTACATTTTATCTCAATATGATTGACACTCAAATGTTTGAATTTTGAAAGGTTTTTAGAATAAAGACACATGCATTATAATATTTTAAAAACTGGTCGCTCTCAGTTAAGATAAAGGATTCCAATCTCAGGGCTGGGATTCACTTCAGAGACAAAAGAAGGTTGTCAATAGTGGCATAATTTTTTAAAAACAGAAGCAATATCGCGGCATAAACTTTTTGATGTATAAAACTTAAAATATAAATCACGAAGGCCTCGGGTCGACTAAACTAATTTTACAAAATTGCATTAGTGACATTAGTCGCATGAAATTTAGAAAAAATGTATTCCTGTTGAAATACAGAGTAGAATATTCAGATAGAGAAATTTTACTTCTAATATTTTTTTAACAGGGAAAATCAGATCGAAACAAATCTAATAAAATGAATACAATTTTCTTCAAACTCGATTTATTTAATTTTTAAATCGTGCACGAATAGAATAGGAATGTCACTTTTCACCTACATTTGAAAGTCTTCAAATTTGCAAAATATATATTCAAATTTAATCTAGTCACTCTATAATAATTGACCTGATATAGAAATAATAGGTAAGATCTATTTTCTAAGAGAACGTGAAAAATCTGAAATTTTGTTTATTTTAAAAGATTTCCTGTGAAAAAACTGCTTAACTCGAAATATTAAAACTTACCATAAGTAATTTTCGCACCATTTTTATTTGAATCCCTCTGATATATGTCCAAAAATAAATTTCTTCATAATAGAATAACTTCCGTTAAATTAAAAATTCGCGAGAAAAGGAACTTTTGGAGGGTCGGAACAATTTTCTGAGAAGACTGGAATATCTGATTCGGCAATGATTCGAAAATAATTGATCTGCTAACTTCAGTTAAAGCAGTGAGGAAGTTCGGAAATATTTCAAAAGTCAGAGTGAAGAAATAGTGTCACTAGCGGTTAATTATCAGAAACAAGTGTCATTAGTGGATTATTTTTCAATAAGTGGCATCACTCCGGAAACAGAGTCAAATAGTGTCAATACTGACATGAATCCGAGCCCTGTCATCTTAAAATGTGGGAAAGTCGAGAAATTTGGAAAAGTTGAGTTCTTTCACCGTCATTTGTATTCTATTTGAATCCTTTCCAATGAAAGAAGCATTAAAATACAATTTCAATTATTTTAATTTAAATGCATCTCAATCCGAGTTCTTGAAGTATTCCAATGTATTTTTAAGTAGTGTTTAGAATCTTAAGTTAGAAGACAATAGACTGACTAATAAAATGCTTTGATTTAGTAACTCATAAAGAAAGAAAAATCGTCATCTCTATTTTAGAGAAAAATGTTTTACAAAATGATTTGTTTTGTCTATCTGGCTGGTAACTGTAACAAAAATGCTTACACTGTGTCGTTTCCGTGCTGATTAAGTGAGATTCGAGCAGGCCTGATTCCATCCTCGGAGTGCAAATCTTGGACCTTAATTTCTTCGCGAAGAATCTGCGATTAGCGAAGGAAAGTTAATGCAGATTCGAATTGAATAGCACACGTTTTTTTTTCTTAAATCTATTCCAAAGTGAGATATTTTTACCTTGGACGTGCAACTGAGAGCGACTGACACACTCTCGAATATTGGTATCCTCTGTCTATCCATAAGATATTGCAGTACTAGCAGCCCATTCATCAGGTCATAGAATTCTCTGTAAGAAAATCTATATTGAGTTCCAAAAAAAATTAGTAATCTTGTTATATGTGAATGAAATCTAAGCTACAATTTGAGTATTTTGAAGTCCATTTCATCCCAGTTTCTGAATCCTAATTGGTTTTCTGATTTTATCTGAATGTTTTCTCATACGAAGTTCAACTTCCATAAAAATATAGCGTTCTCAGAATTTTGATTTTTTCTTATTTTAAATAAAAAATGTGACTGGGTGTTCGAAGCGCAGTTCGAGCCTTTCTTCTACATAAATTAAATTTTAAAGAGCTATTTCTCAAAATGAAGAAAACAAACTCACTGAGCAGAAACTGTTTCACCCAGAATAGTCTGACCCTGTCGATAAGGATAAACGACAAGGACCAGAGATTCACTACGCGTAGCTGCCAGCTGAGCTGCTTCAATAATTCCTGCAGTATTTCGCGTTTGATTGTCTATTACGAAAAGCAAAACTCGTGCAGTCTGTTTTGCTTCGTACTCCTGAGCGATAAGCTCTGGACCCCATTGTGACACTTGCTGAAATCAAACGAATTCTCTCTTACTTTCACCTGATCAATTTTCGATCATTTCATTTCCTCATAAATCACAAGTAAGAGCTTACAGGATTGTAATATGAAATCCCGAGACTTTGAAGTGTCGGTATCGCTATTTCTGACCTCCATGTGGTAGGATTGCAAGATCCGCCCAAAAATACCTCATATGCCATCCTCTCTGAAAAAATGAAGTTCATTATATAATAATTAAGAGAAAATATAATCATTGAATATTTTTGTGAACAAGGTGGCCAATCGAATTTTAGAAAAGAATCACGGTCATCCTGCTTTATTTCAAATCCTAAAACCTCTTTCGCGTTGATTATAATCTAAAAGCTTTTTCTACATACCATTCCATTGTTTTTTTTTCAATGGTCATAAAAATGAAATAAGGTCATAATGTTTCTTATAGAAAAATCGTAAATTCACAAACTTTTGCTGTAAGGAATATTTTTCTTTTAAAGAACAACGTATTTTACTTCTGAAATAATTTCGAGCATGAAGAATTGTGTAGATAATAGAATTATAATATGAAATTTTGCACAATTCAAAAATTCAACAATAATAAAGTAATTCTAAATTTTAAGCAGTTATGAAGAATAAATTATGTTATAATTAAGCGTTCCAAACTGAAAGACTAGAAATTTCTGGTATTCACAAAATCATTTCAAGAATGAGCAATTTTTAACAGGGAATAAATTCAATATAAAATATAAAACTAAATCGAGAATTACGTATCCAATTAAAATCGAAGCCTTTTAGACTCAACGGATTTAAAATTGGAATGTTTAAATTTTTAAACTAAAAAAAGGATCTAATTTAGTTGTTTAATGAAATGTTCAATTTGAATGAGATTAAAACATTTGAAGCTGAACTCTCAAAATCATTCGATTTTCACTATAAAGCACTAAAATATAAACCATATCAAATTCCAACGGTTAGAATTTTCTAATTTCGAATCAGAAACATCCCAAATTTAAATATCCATAATACTGAGGAGTTCAATATTTGATCTATCATCGAATCGTGACAATTTGGTGACTGATACGTTAGAATTTGAACAATTTGATATTCAAAAAGCGTGCGTAAGTGAAGTAGGCGTAATTATTTCAAACTTGAAGCGTAGAATTTTAGCTAGGATGCACGAAAAAAATCAACCAATAGGAATTAGTTTCTAGGAATTTCAAAGCTGTGCTACATCTTTATAAAAAGCAAAATCATTATTTAAAATGTAACATTTACGTTGAATAATTAAAAATTTCAAATTGAAGAATTTAAATTTTCAAGTGTGAAACCTTTATACCTGTTCGATTTCTCTTGCTATTGACAGTTTGGAAGTTTTTTCTTTCCAGCACCACGCATGGAATTAAAAAGTCAATTTAAATTTATAATTCTCAATTGTTGTAAAAACTTTAGGTTTAAAATTAAAAAATTTTATTTATTTTCTACAGGCTAGGCCTAACCCAAACATTGCGTAATTTTTTTGATGAAAAAGGAATGGAAGAATTTCAATTTTTTATTATGATAAACAAGATAACACGAAAAGGAAATTTCGTAACGATATTTGTTTACAAAATGAGTTCACAAATTATTATAACTGTTTGGTAATAAAATTAGGATAGAAACAATATTTTTCACTCTTCGAAGGAGTATTGAATCGACGGAGAAATCACACAAAACTTTTCCTTTAAAAATGACAGAGAGTTAAGGCATTTTTATGTTTGTTTGTTTTTTTTTAAGCAAACGGAGTTTTTGTAATAGTCAATCTATACCCTGAATAATTCAAATTAAATGACAACTATTCATATTACGTTGAAAAGCCTATTTTGGGACCCAGTGTGAACTTCTAAAATTGATTATTATATGAATTATTTTAAAAACGACTACCTCTTTGAACCATTTTAAAACTTTTATTACTAAAAATTATTTTCATTCAAAATGAATCAAACCCCGGTCATTTTCAGGTTTACCGGTCCAATAGCCACCCTGTTGGATACAAAAAAAATCGAGCAACTCACTTGAACCCGTTTTATTATTAGTATCCTTTCCATCACAGAGTAATGATTGAGAGGTGCTCATAGGAACAGCTGTTCTGAAGGGAGTAAAGAAAAATCAGTCATAAATTAAAAATAGTAGTTACGGCTCCTTATAGTCAGCGATCATAATAGATCATATATCATGACTTTAAGAGTCAATGTAAGTCAACACCTTAGAGCTTGCACAAAACGATAAGAATAATATTCCTTTATTATCACACTCAAAGTCGCAACAAACATCACTCGTGCAGGAGGATTTGATATTCTCGAATTTTCTACACAATCGGAAAATTAATTTGAAAACTTGAGTTCAGAGTGTGGTAATAAAGACAATCCACGCTTAAGCTTCTAACATTATTTTGACACACTCGTGCATTAGAAATTGACGTACTTAGAAATATCAAATCCTTTTGCAATGTAAAGCAGCATTCCGCGTTTCAACATTGTCAATACATTCCCACGACAATCACGCTTGTCAGTTCAAAGGCTTTTTCCTGCAACATATGTCTACAGTAAGAAACAAGCTGTGTTTAAATATTGAAGAGGGCCATTCACAAAAAAAAAAAAAATCCCTTAAAGTTGTCTTTTTCAAAAAACAGGAATCCCTCTATTACTGGTTAAGACAGATAAATATTTTAAAACCACTACAGTTATATAGTTTTCTTCGTTTCATTTTATGGATGGAAATTTAAACACCTTTCGCCAATTATTATATGATTAGTGATTAATTGTAAACAATTTTTATGAATGGCCTAGATACGAACGTTTTATTTCACAGTTTATTCAAGTTGTGGGTTCTGAGGAGACTGAAACAGTCGGAATTATTTGTTAATGTTTTCGTTAGTTGGAATTGATTTAGAGTGATTTAAAAGCTAAAAAGTACACATATGGGGGCTTTACCCTTGCTCGCAGAGGCGTGCAAGTTCAGTGGCAAATATGCAGAATTCTCCGAGCATCGTACAGGCGTCAGGGCTGATCTTAGGACAGTCCTCTGTGCAGTGCAACATTTCATGCACCTTCGAGTTACTCGAAAACCACTGCATTCCGAATGTCCAGTGTGCCTACAAAACGGAAAAGTGAGTGTGCACATCAAGCAACATTTTTTTCTGATAGGTGCTGAATAAAATGTTGACAAGGAAAAGAAATAATATTAGAAATTAAAAAATTCAATTATTTTCGAATCTTCCATATCCCATTTGATTTTCCCGCCAAAAGATACTTTTTTAGGCCAATTAGAGCGAAAAATTTGTGAATTTATTTTTATTCCACTGCTTATAAAATTGGACGGATTTCAGATGGAAACGATTTGCAAAAAAGTAAACTTACGATTTCCGCGTCTATTGAAAATTATAATTCTTATTGTATTACATTTTGAGGAAAAAATTTAGTGAGATCTGAAGGCTGTTAAGGAAAATAATTGAATTCGGAGCAATTTACAAGTCTAAAAAGGTTCATTCGAGAAGTTTTGAGATATTTTGTATTAACCTATATAATTTACTTCAAGCTTCAGAGCTTTAAAGTTCTAGCATTAAAAAATATACGGGATATCAATCCGAAATTTTCAATATTATTGAAAAATGTTGAGTTTTCCTTATATTAATAGTGAAAAACTATATATTCATCTCTGCTATTTGTTAAAAATATAATTTTGAGAAATCTCGAAGGAGACTTTGAAGAAACTGCATTTACCCTCGTGTCAAATTACAGTTTTACATCTTACATAAAGGCTGTAGCCGACGATGTAAACAATCCTGCGACATCTGCGTCTGGTAATTCAATTTCATTGTTCAATCACCCAGGATGAAAACTCCTGAAGAGAAGAAGACTTTTCAGAACCTCGGGATCAAAATTTCAAGTATTCCTGAAAAATACAAATGAAATTACATATTTTTTGTTTGGTTAATCGTAGCCAGGAATTACTAGCAAGAAAAAAAAACTTATTGAAGTGAATAGGAGAGTACTAAAGTCTTGGTTTAAAATCGAAGCTTTGAGGTCGGCAATCAAAGTCTTAAGAGAATATTTGATTTCGGTCTTATGTACTGATCAGAGAAGATTCAAGAGTTTTGAGAGCTTTGATTTTAGAGAATATAAAACTAATGTTATAAAATTTTGAAAGAAATGCTGTTTTTGTTGTAAAAGCTAGAACAACTTTATTCTAAAAATCAAATTTCTCCATTATTTTTTGAACTTAACATTTTTTTGGTGCGTAATACGTTTCCATTGACTACGATTTTCCTTATTCTTAATTTATTGAATAAATTTATAATTCCTTCAAAGAATGACAAATGTATTCAATTAATTAAAAATTAGAATCTTGAATCTTAACTGTAAACTTAATAATGATCACTTAAAAACCACATATGATAAATCGATAAAAAAAAGACCATCTGATTCCACAAAATGCGTTGCAACCAAATCCTGCTTTGACAAACAACTGTGTTGAATCAACAAGAATCTCTTCCTTATAGTACAAGAATCTACATAAAAATGAATAAATACTGCAGGTCAGTGAATAAAACACACGGGAAACGCAGTTTCAGCCTCGAAGTTAAAAAAAAATCCTCACGGACCCTACAACCCTGAATTTATTCCAGAACCCTGAACCCGCAATGAACTCGACTCTGATTCAACTCATAAAAATCAGGGCCTACCACTGTTGATAATCGAGATTGGACATTCTCACAGACACGCTTCAGTATGTCACTAACCTTGATATCTCTTCAACAAAACATGTCCACACACTAGTGACATATGTGGCAGATGTCAATGAAAAATCAACTCCTGTCGACTGCATTTGCCACACTTCCTTCAAAAAATCCCCCAGGAAGCCACGTTCACACGCTGTCCAGTTAGAGTATATGATTGCTTCACAAAATCTTTGCGAGACAGCCTCGCGTACTCCCGCTATTGCTCATACTTATTTATACACCGTTATATTTAAAATGAAAGAACGTGCCGTCAAACTCCGTGCGAACGACCCACGGGAAAAACAAATTTCTCGCTTATCCTCCAGGAGTTCAAAGCTGACAACCTGGCCTCGTCTTCAGGAGGAGATCCGAAAACTCAAATTTAAATTTCCGCTTTAATCAGTGTCATGAAAAATCATATTTCATGTCTCAATACTTTTTCCGCACCAATACGAGATTTTATTAACGGCGGAACTAAAAAGCTGGCGCTAGAGTGGAACCAAATTAAACAACGTCGTCGTTGACATGTTTTCGATCCAAGTTGATAATTCTGGGCAATCACAAAGATCACAGTTTCCGATGAAGTATCACTTTTCCGAAAGTCCTCACTCCCACTATTTTTTTTGCCGATCAAAATACCGATATCAGGTCAGCGAAGGCGGCAGCGACATTTTTATGGTTTCGCGGCTGGTTCAATTTTTGTCTCTGTTGGCTTAGGTTGCTTTCTCTGTCTGCGTGTGCGTTCCGCGAGTCGCGCACCAACTCAAGAATGACGTAAACCTCCAACAATGAAGCGTGATGTCACACGGTGAAGTTCACACAAGCCACACGGGCACGGGCTCTGAACGCCAGCTCGATCCTCAATGCCTGCGTAGTAAAGGGAACGAAACGAACGACCAATGCGCGAAAAGCCGACTGCGGTTTTGTCAAATATGGTATGGTAGTTCTGGCAAAAACGAATGTTCAAAGCAATCAATCCCTACCCTTACCCCACCCTAGTAGATCATTTTTCAAAATTTCCTATTCTATGTCTTATTCGTATTCTTTTCATTGGAGAAACTTTCCACTCAACAATTTCAACTCCAAAAATTCAAAAAAATGATTACACCATATGCGGAAGAACCAGAGATTAGTTTGAAGGTAATCCGGTGTTTGATCGTGATTAAATTACGGAATAGTGAAATCACAGGATTTTGAATCATTGAATATATTAGATCAGGCTAGAAGATTTGGTCGTTTAGCATATCACTTTTGAATTTTCTTTTAACCATACCTGAAGGATAGGAGATTCAAATAATTGGGGCAGTTTTTGGGAACTCCAATTGCTAGTTGTTCCATCTGCAAATGTGATAGAAAAAGAAAATTATACATTTCTCTTAACACTAGATTCTCTTTCTTAAGAATAAATTAAGTTTTGAGTTCAGCAGACAAACAAATTAAAATGTTCGTTTAAATATCTGTTGGAATAATTTTCCATGATTCCAGTTTTCCCGAAATCAAATTTGACGATGTATTTTAAAACATATTTACCTGGTTTTCAAGCTAAATTTTTGATACATAACTCAAAGTTTAATGCTTGTAAAATTATTATATTTAACCATTACTCAGATGCAATTTTTATTCGTAAACGAAGATGCTTTTAGTAGGCTTCATTCTCTGTAAATGCGTGGATATTACATTCGCAAATTTTATACTTTTAATAAATTATAATCAATTAAAAAAAATGTCTCCACATACCAAATTTCTCTAACATTGTAACATTTATAAATGTAAAGGTCCTGAAAAATTTGGATTTTGAGGACTAATGAGACTAATAAGATTACATTTAGTTTTAATTTCTTACAATTTCGATTAATGTAAAGTTCTGAACTATAATGTCCTTTTTTTTAATTATCAATTCCAAATTTTAAAATGACATCGGGTCCAATATGACTTTGTTCAAATGGCTGGAATGTTTTTTTCTTTCCAAGCAACTTGAATTCTAAGTTCAAAAAAGGGAAAAAATTATAAAATTGAAAAAAAAACGGAATAAAATATTTTGTTTTTTGTACATAGTTCAAATTTGTAAGCCTTGTGCTTTGCAAAGTTAAAAGAAGGCTCTGATTTCAATAAATTAAATTTGAAATTATTCTTATTTAAAATAAATTTAACTTGCGAAACCCCCATGTTAGAGAATAATAATAAATATTATGTAATTTAACCAAAAAAGAACTCAAGTTTAAATTAAGGATCTTTATTGAGAACTTGTATGACTTGAACAAAATTCAAGCTTACAAAACTCCAGTAAAATCGGGTCGGAACTTAAAATGGCATATACGCGTTGGATGAATTCTAATGTAATTTTATCTGATCGCTAAAGGTTGCATATATGAAAAAAACTTTGAAGTAATCGGATGGTTTTTTTTCTGCTAAGAATTTAAAAAGTTGCGTAAAAAACAAATTGAGTGTAATTTCCCTACTATCCCGATAATGTACTCTGACTGCCTGGTGTTGTTTTCTACAACAGGATCGAGGACTTACAACTTTAAAATAATATTGTCTAAAATATTTATAATCATTTCCAAAGCGATTGTGACCTTGAACAATCAAAGTTTAGATACCGTTTATGATGCTTTATAACTTGCTCTTCATTCCAAGAACAAAAGTCCTAAATCTATAATAGAAGATGAACATCAGACTTTCTGCACGTGTCATATGCTATACAGTATATTGCAATTGTAAAGCCCATATAATTCAAACGCGCGGCGCCGAAACTTTGACTTTGAAATAATGTAAATCTAACCTGAAAACATAAACAATATTCTCCAACAAAAAATTATAAACACTCACCCAATGTTCTGCTTTTGAGTATATGTTTTTATGACAGCGGATATCCTTTTCCGCAACAAATATCACCTTTATATTTATCTCCGATTCTAAAGACGTCACACAGGGAATCTTTCGAATAAAAACTGAACTCACAATAGAATACACTACGCCATCTCAGTATTGAGGTTAAAACACAAGAGAGAGATTCACAGATACATTGTTTCAGAACGTACACGCGCTTATTGTGATCAATTTTTTGGATCAGAGCAGATTCAAGCACGATCAACTCTGATGGCTGAGTGCGCGTAAAATCTTGTCTTGTTTGACTATAGGTGTGACTAAATTCAAATGTGTGTTGTTTACACTTACTGTTTCTAAGCGATAGTTTTTACAAGTTGTGTAGGTGACTTGTGATCACGTGACAATAATAGTCACCTGGAAAAAAACCTAGACGAAAAAGTCTAGACGATTCACGAGCCAGGAATTAAAAAACACCTTTGCCGTGCACAATAACTTCTGTTCATTTTACACGAGATTTCATAAAAAAGTAATTGTTCACAAGAAAATTTCAACAATAATTGTTCACAGTTTGCTTCAAGTGCAACAATTAGGCCCCGTCCAATCCATTTTTCTCGTTTGACACATGTATCGACTGGTACGTGGTACCAGACCAGACGGTCAGACCGACAGTCGCCAGTAACAAACTAACAAGTGCTGTTCGAGACTTGTAGAGAGCGTATCACGTCAGTTCCCGTTCTCCCTTTCTGTTCTCCTGACTTGCCGGTCTTTTGTTTTTGCTCCTGCATTAAAAGTTATAAGCGTCACTTTGCAGGCAAACTAAATATTTTTACAAATCATTAGAATTTCGTCAATCTATAGTACTTGATTTCTATATAGTCTCATACTTGTAAGAAGATTCTACCTAATTCAGTTGGAAGTTGAAACAGTTTGAAAGTGCCTAACCTGTATTACACACTCCAGGTTGCTATTTGCTCGTGGATTCTTCTGGAAGTTTCGGAATAAAAAATGTTCTAAGAGCATTTTGTGAAAAATGCTTGGTTTAATTGTATCTAGCCGTTTGGTAAGTGTGAATAATTGATTATGTGTATAACTTAAGAGGTTTTATTCATCAAATTCAACTGAATTTTCTTTATAACCTTCACATATATGTGTTGACCGTTGTAAAAGAGGCAAAATATAGTTTCAAGAATGATTTGGAATCTTGAATTATTACATTGAAATGTATTTTATAATAAATATATGTGTAGTAGCTCTCAGATCTGGATCTGTTTTGTTTCCTTTGTGTGCAACTAAAAAAATCATGAGATACGCAAAAACTCAAAATTGTTTCAAAAAATCGATTTCTCAGAATTGACGATCTCGCAATTTCACAATAATGTGCGAAATCTCACTGAATTCTGCAAAATCAAAATCTAATTTTCATCACATGTTTTCAGTGTATAATAGTGTATAGTTAAGTTTTTTTCATACTTCATATTGCAGTCGAAAACGAAATTTTTATTTTGATATGAATAAGTTTGCGTCTTTTTTCGCTAACTAATAACATTAATAATACAAATAATGAAAATAATACATGTTTTGAAGTTAAAAAAAAAAAATTACATATCATTTTTTCAGTCTAAACTTCTCAGTCTTCGGCTTAAAATTCATAAGTTTTGGAATTCGCGATCTGAATTTGAAATTCTTCCAATTTTTTAGGTTCAAACGAACTTCCAACAAGTCTCTGAAACACAGTATCTGATCACAGTTCCTGATGCCGACAATATCAACCATATTGTCGTGTTCCTCACGGGAACAATTCCCTTTGCGGAAGGAATGGGAGGAGCTGGTAAACTCTTTAAAAACTGTTGAATTTCAATAAAATATTTGTTATGTTTTGCATGTACTAATCAGGAATTAATGCAAATTTCTTTTTACAGTTTACTTCAGTTGGCCAGATCCGAACGCTCCTCCAAACTGGCAATTCCTAGGATATATTTCAAATTCAAAACCCTCAGCCATTTTCAAAATATCAAATTTGAAGAGGAATCATGAATTCGAAAATCAAAATCTTGATATTTTCGGCATGAGTAAAATATCTCATGTTGCTCAAGTTGGAGTTGCTGTGGAGCCTTTGGCGGTTGTTGAACAACAAGCTGCGATGGTTTCAGCTGCAGCAACAAATTCCTTCGTAGAATTCGCTCAGAAAATGCTCTCTAATTTCTTGAATTATATTTCTAGTTTCTCAGTAACTCAGAGTCAGATGACCCCCAATCCAACGGAGAATTTCGTTCCTCTTTCGACAATTCAAGCGTGGTACGAGACATTTGAGAGGAGATTAGTGCAAAATCCAAATTTTTGGAAAACATGATAGACGTGAAATGGATTTTAGGCACGAACCAGTTTCTCACGATTTGATGAGTTACAATACAATTTCAGACGTGAAGACATGTTTTGAAATCTGATTAATATAACTGGTCTGATTTTCACGAAGTGATTTCTTACTGACTGTTTTGAGTGAGTGCATAATTGAAAGAATGCTTTTTCATGATTTTCTCATGAATGTTTTATATCGCTACAAATTAATAAATGTGAGCTCGAATTTTTATAAAATTTAAACAGATCTCTTATTTTTGAAGTAATGAGATAGAGGCTTCATTGGTGATATTGATCAAAACTTTCCCAACAAGTGTGTGTTCTTTTGTACAATTTAGGTTTTGAAATATTAAAAAAAATAATAAAAGAGATAAATTTATGTGCATCGAACTATTCTTTATATAATGTTAGAATTTTCTGACAGAAGATTTTTTCCAATTATTTCCAAACTTTACCCTGAATGTTTCTAGGGAATAATGTATAATTATTATTTGACGAAGTGAAAATTAGGGTCAAATGCTTTCGTTGATAACTCACAAATTGGTAAAATTTAGTTAAAAGTACAAATGTAAACAATTTATTTTAAAAGTAGAGTCGACTGTAGGTAAAATGGTCAAATGTCTAATAAGTTCTGATGTGATTTCCACTCAGTAGGGGGCACTAGTATCTTATTCTTCAGTTAGATATGTCTCCGCACGTCGTAGAAGGTTGATTAACGTTAAAGTTTCTAAGCACTTTTTCACGTCCCGTGCGTTGAATAATCCTTCAAAAGTCCGTAATACTCATCTTTACATCCACGAGTTGTATCGTGTGTGAAAATTCCAAAAACCAGAGGACCCGTTTGTTTGTTTACACCTTTAAACGTACGTGACATATGTCTTGTGCTGCATTGCAGGCCATTTTCATGAACCGCCGTGATGGAAAGTATCATGCTTATGGCGAGAATGTGATTCTCTCATCTTTCGAGCCCAAAAGTCGTCACTTTTATCGGAACTCGACCTCGCGTCTCGTTCTGTAAATCTAACAGCCATCAGAATCAATCAAGATGTCGACAATTTTTCGATAGCAAGTGAGACCCGGAGCCTATGGATTTCGCATGAGACGCCCAGTCACCTTCCATTTGAAACTTTGCACTCTAAAGTAAGTTGCCTTTAACGATCAGTGGACAGATCTTGTCATTCTTGTTTTGACATTTGCAATTTATCAGTTGTTAGTCCCCCAGTTTCCCAAGTGTTATGTTTTTTTTCGAGCACTTCGTGATGAAATACCGAAAAAGAAGGCTTAGTCCCGCGAATGTAAAGTGCATAAAATGTAAATTCCATCTTAATTACAACATCACTGGAAAAATGAACAACATTGTTAGCTGCCCCTTCCACATTTACTCGTAACTCACGCGCTCAGATTTCGCGGAGACATGAGTAATTCCTGATCATCCAGATCTTAAATATGTTTCGTTTCGGGGGCCTTTCCAATTCTACGAGCACCTGGTTACTTTGTGTAAACATGTCGCTCTTCAAATCCATTGTCACGGCGAGAAACTCATAAACGTGAACGTGATTAAATTTGTATTGCATGGAATAATTTCTCATTGAGCTTTTTCAATATTTGAGGATGTTCGAAATGTCGTTCATTGGAATTTTTCGACTAAACATCGCTGCGCCACGTACCAATTGGTAAATACGTCAAAGTCAAATGAAGACGTACCTACTACGTTTCGAAAAACCAGTCCCAGTTTGGGGCTTTTTCGAGACATGCGAAAGAAATCTGATTAACTTTCCTCGAAAATTTATCGGGTAGATCGTCATTAATCATGTTTTGGTGAAATCTGAAAATGCGGTGACAGTTGGGGAAAAAAGTCGAAAAGTCAAGGTTAGGATTCTAATTGCTGTGGAAATACTTTGCAGGGAATAAGAGTGGAGATCTTTTGCGTCTGTCACGTCTCGGCCAAATAAGTCTCCAGAAAGGTGAGCTCTTTTTTATCAATGTTCCGAATAGTTATGGGTGTGGATTTGGAGCAGAGAGCTTTTGATGTGATGTTTGTGATTTGTGGATGATACTCCATTCTGCAGTATGCCTATGTCAATATTATTTGCATTGTGGAAGTGAGCAACAGATTGTCTATATCTAGGACTGCATTGCCATGATAGTGAGACATTCATAGTTGAGGCTTTATATCTCAGAAAATGAATTTCATGGTAACCTGTTGATGCAGTGTGTATATGTTTTTACATTTTGGAGGAAGAAAAATATGACATGTGCACCTTTGTCATGTTGGTTTTGGCAAATGTCTTTGTTTCGAAGAGTTTTTTAAGATCGAAACAAAACATAATTTTATATCTTATTTCTTTAGTTTACGAGAACTTCTAGATAAGTCGTCTTCATTCATGCATTGCTGCGCCTTCTCCCTATTGTCCATCAGTGCAAAGTATTCATCACCTATTAGTTTGATTTAAAATCCTCCGATTTGCTAAAAGATTCTAAATTATGATTTGTCTTTGCATGTTTCCTTAAAATTGTTCAATTATGTTTGCAGATTGGAAGTATCACGGATAGTTTGAATATCGGTTTTACATTTGAAATGCATTTTTCGATTTTGAACGCTGCAGTTTGACATTGATGTATCAGTTTTTAGAACTTTGATGTAATTGAAAATTATTGAATCATGAAAACTATGAATTGAAGTATGTGATCTTCTAAAATTTACCAATATGTAAAAGAAATCAATTTATAACCATTCGGATATTTAAAAATGATTATTGACAATATTTTTGTTTGTAAATTCTTTTTTATACGTGTACGGAGTCAAAACAAAGAAAGCGGTTTTTGTCGTTTTCACCTCTGATCCACATATAAATTGCACTGTTTCATGCTTCCCTGGATAATTAATAATTTCACATATTTTCCTGAATGAAAAGCATTGATTGTGAAAATATTCATACATTCTTGAAAGCCAAACACCAACGTTAGCATTTTTACGTACGTCTTTCATCTTCGTATAAAAACACTTCATCATATTTTTGCAAACTTCAGTCACTCCCTGATGTCCTACTCTCTTTAAATTTGAAGTGAATTGTTTATTGATCTTTAGTTTTCATCTGAAAATTTCAGTTATGTACAATTTCTTAATGTGGAGTCCAGTGTTGTGTAAGCTTCAATAATTGACAAAGGTTATCAAAAACAAAGTAAGTCAACAATTTTTTTTATAGTCTTCAACAAAAAAATGCCACTTAAAGTGTCAATTATTTAACTTTCTAAAAATGTGGACATTGTGAATGATCTTCTATTATCATTATTGTAAAGTCTAGCTTTAGGTAGAAAGCATATTTTTTCTCGATTTGAAAATTAGATTTAAACGGTTTATAAATTAATCAGAGAAGCCTATTATATACGAGATTCTTTAATATCAAATCGTTTATACCAGAGGTTCAAAAAAGGCTTCGAACATAAGCGGGTTAAAAATGAATGAAGAGCATAACCAAAGATACTTTTCAATGTTAATATCCACTATTTCATAGAAATATTAAAATCCTTGCATTTTCGATTGTGACAATTTTGGAATTGAGTTAATTGAATAATGTCGGATTTCAACAATGTTAAATTCAGTTTGACATCAGACTTCTGAAATCGGATAATATCAAATTGAGAAAAAATATATACAAAATCGATGACAAATTGTACCATTCAGTATCAGCCAATTTTAAATTGACCAATTTTAAAATTTAATTCGAAGAATAAATCAATTTACATATCAAGCTTTAGATATTTGGAATTCGAGCGCTTTAGATTAACAACTGTTTCAATTATAGTGTTCTTTTGTACAATTGCAAAATCAAGTGGAATATACAATGTAATTATTCGAATTTTTAATGTTTTAAATTTCTTCCAACACACATCAGCAAGCTCTTACAAATGAGCAATTTTAAATTTACTTTTTTCTAGAGGCAGTCTTTTTTACTGGCGTCAAAACCTCAATGCAAGCTCAATTTCCCATTTTGCTCTTCCCAAATTGACGAATTCTTATGTAGGCATGCTGTTATTGTGAAAAAGTTCGAATAGTAACATTGAATAATGATCTATTTCGAAGTTTGGAAACGTTCATAGTTCTCGATTCAAATTCAGAAAAATAAACATTGTAAATTTTTAATTTGCCTTGAAGTTGAAGATTTCCAAACCATACTATTTAGATCTCTATTGTGCAAATTCAAAAATTTGATGCGAAAATGTTGAAGTTGTGACTTCTAGGTTAAACATAAGATTTCGAGCATAATGCACAAGAAATACTTGAAAGAATTTCATAAAGTAGAAGATTAAATTCTTCGTAGTTAGAAAAATAGTAGATAGTTATAAATAATCATATACGTCAACATAACATTTTTTCAACTACGTGGAGTCTATTCATGATCTTAATTAACTAGTTTAGAGTATTAAAAACAGAAATTGGGTTTTTCCATAAGCTATTTTAAGAGCTGATGAGGTCGATAGAAAGTAGCCGACATTGGCAAACAGCGAGAGAGAGATTGCGTGACAAGTGAAAGTTGTTTAATCTCCTATTTGGATTTTCATTCCTGGTCTATTTTTGTCAACCCATGCACTCCACATAACGTATGAAATTTCTCTTGACAGGTTGAAACGATTGAAATGGAGAGTTCCGAGGAACCGACAAGCCTGCAGTCAATTTGCCAACTGCGTGCCTCCGAACTCTACCCTAAGGCCTCGAGCTTTGAGTGCGAGGACAACACTCTGACTCTCCCATTCGTGCCTGTCTTTGGCGAATCGGTTGTGGCACTCGGACGAACTTCTGATGGAGTCCTGTCACTTTCCAATTACAGACTCTACCTTCAAGCAGGAAAAGCATGCAACAACATCCCCGTCGGTGTAATCGAAACTGTTGAGGTCAAGGAAATGTTCTTCCTCCATATCGGCTGTAAGGACGCTCGTTCTTTAAGGTAAGATTATCAAAATTATTGTTTCAATTATCCAGAGTATTATGATTTAGTATCAGTAAAATATAAAAGAGTATGTAAATTATTGGAATCTCATTTTACCTTCTAGTTGCTCCTTTTCTACGAATGAGCATTGTTTGGAATGGTACAAGCGGTTACACAAAGTTATAGGTCCTCGAAAAAGTATGGAAGACGTGTTTGCTTTTGCTTACTATGCATGGTCCACAGAAAATCCAGAAGACCACAAAGGCTATCACAGACTTGGAAAGGAGACTAGTTCGTACCTGACCACTTTCAAAGCAGAAGTACGTAACTCTAAATTCTTAAATAATAATTGAAAACTCCAGTTTTGGAAGTAGATTTATTAATCATTTGAAATAAATTAACCAGGTGGAAAGATTAAGGTTTAATCTTCATGGGAGTTGGCGGATAAGCCAGCTCAACAAGGATTACCGAATGTGCCCTTCTTATCCTCCACAGCTTCTCGTACCTGCTTGCATTTCAGACGACACTCTCGAAATTGTTGCCAAATTCAGGAGTTCGCGAAGAATACCTGCCGTCGTTTGGAGGTAAATTTCTCCTTTACTACCTCATATTTCTAAGATTTCTAACCTTAAAATAGCAATACTTCGGGCTGTGTTGAAAATTCATATTGCGTCAGAAATAGGATCAAAACCAAAGCCACATTTTAAGTGAGATAAAATAAAGACCTGATATGAATATATTGTAAATCCAGGATTTTTACACCCTTCACCGTACGAGTTATTTATCCACGAAAATAAACAAAACCGCCTAGGTAGCTAATTCGAAAGTGCAATTTTCTATATTTCAGCTTTGATAATTGAAAAAGGGCTTGAGTTCTTAAAATAAATTCTAAAAAAAGAAAGTTATAAGGGGAGTTTAAATTTAAAACATTTCAGCTCTTATACTTTTTTTACTTTTGTTCAGGTGATGTCAACGATTGAAGACTGTTGAAGACGTCTGATTTCGTTTCATTCATTCTTCATTTGCTTATACTCTCTCCGTTGAAGGGTTTAAGAGTCTTTGCATAACCATTACATATGCATATTTTCTTATCTAAAAACCTTGTTTACTACCTTACTAGCTAAACCTTGAGATATCGTCTTAAAATAACTCTTAGTCCCAGACGCTTGCGACCTTGCCCTAGGCTTTGGTTCTACTCATATCTCTATCAATTTGAAGATTGTAACTTGAATCCTTCTTTTTCATCCTTTCCTTCTAGTTTGCCAATAGGACATTTAACAGACGAGGGCTCCACGGGCACCCTTGCTTAAGGTCCCTTCCTATCCAGAAATCTTCCCCTTTCCTTTGTCCTATCTTCACTCTTATCTTAGTCCCCATAAATATTTCTTTCACCCTCTCTATCAACTCCTAATCATCTCCTCTCTCTACCTCTTCTTTTCCTAATTAGAACTTCCCATTCCCTTGTCTCCTTTACCGCTTGCTGAAACCCTTTGATGTTTATTTCCTTTTCTCTACGTCTTTTTCACTTGATATTATTGCGTGATCTCTTCACCTACTCAGTTCCCCTTTCTCTATTTCTTGTTCTTTCCTTCATCCTGTCCTGCATTCATCGTCTCACTAACCTCTCCTGACCCTCTGTCTATTTTATTTCGGCCCTACTTCCTCTCTTATCTTATCAATGGTTTTCAAAGTTTTTCTAGCAGCGTGTCTACTTTCCTTTTACGTACTCATTACTCCCGTCCCGATCCTTTCTTCCTCTCATTTTCTTTCTCCACCCTTCTTTCCTATCTTTTTTTTCTCTGTCCCCAGCTCTTCTCTCTCTCCGTTTCAGATCCATGACACCCCGTCTACTCATAATGGAGTATGCCAAATTTGTACGGTGTTAAAATAACAATATTCGATTTCAGAAACGTGAAAAATGGAGCAGTGATTGCTCGTAGTAGTCAGCCGGAGGTTGGTTGGCTCGGATGGCGAAGTAATGAGGATGAAGATCTTCTGAAGGCTCTTTCTGATGCCTGTTCATATGACCGAGGGGAAACAATTATCGATTCGCCCATTAATTATCCCGAGGCAGGAGAGGAGACAGCGCCAGCAAACAACGCCAGTCCAAAAGTAAGAGTCATGAAGCTTTTCTGATAAGAGTATATTGGTTCCCTTCTTCAACAAAGAAATTTTTGCTTGCAGAAAGTACTCATCGTCGATGCAAGGTCTTACACGACAGCTGTGGCGAATCGAGCACGAGGTGGAGGCTGTGAATGCCCTGAGTATTATCTCAGTTGCGATATTCAGTTCATGAATCTTGCAAACATACACTCAATTCGAAAGAGCTTTCACGCAGTGAGACAGCTCTGCGCATCGGATTCTGAACAACCAAAGTGAGTGATACTAAGTACTAGAGTCGCTAAGAACTCGTCTTACGCACATTTGGTCATGCTAGGAGCTTATTTCATTTCTCTTTTATTCTGTAATCATATAAGTGAGCTCGAGGTAACAACGAACTTAGAAGATTCGCAAATAAACAAGATACGAGTAGAGATCATCCTCCTTTCATTGATATGAAATTTACTGAGTGGTTTCTGGACTAAACATTTTTTGAGATTGAAAGAAACCCTTATAAAAACTTTGATTGCTAATTTTTAATTTTTAATCGTTCTTCTTCATATGAAGAGGAAATTAATTGAAGCTTTTAAGCCTTTAACAGTTAGAAGATAAAAGTGTTCGAAATTCAAATATATTTATCTAAAACATTTCAAGTCGGAAGAAATGAAGAGTGGAGTTCCAAAATGGGCACAAAGCCATCCTTTTCATTTTTCTTAAGAGTAGGAACAAATTTCCAAAAATATAATTTTCAGTGTACAAAAAAAAAATTTCTTCAGAATCATCAGTTGTGAATTGGGACGTAAAAATTTGGATTGAAAAACATGACGAGATTCTGAAAAAATGTAGGCAGAAGATTCTTTTTCCGTTTGAAGTGGAAGTTTCCTAAACCGTGGATGGTGATTAAAAGTTCAGTTGTCAGTATAAGAAGAAAAAATTGGATTGGGCAATGTCACCAGGTTTTGATAAAATAGAGGGAAATTTTTCTTTTCGTTCAAGGCGTACATTTTTTCAACTTTGGGCAGTAATTAGAAATATAATTTTAGCTTTAAGTAATTGTGAATCTACGATTAGAGGTCCAGAAATTTGTTTCATTCAAATAATTTGAATTTCTAAGATTGATAACCAAATGACACGGTGAAATTGGAAAAGGATTTCTTATAGCAGGCTTAACAAAATTATTATTCCGAAGTTAAGCAATATTTGACGGTTCCGCTAGAATAGACAATTTTAAATGAATAGTTCAAATTAGAATGTTAATAGAAGAAAAAAAGAACGAAGGGTTGATTACTCTTGAAGTCTGTCACACAAGCCTCTGTAAAACCTTTGTGAAATAATTGAAATCTTTCCGACATTTGGTGAAGCTTTGTGTAATATTTGAAATCTTCTGAAATCGTTGAAATTTGTTGAATTCTGTAAAATATTTATGAAATCTTCAAAATCTTTTACTTATTGATTCAACAAATAACGAACAATAGTCGAAATATAGAAACTAATTAAATTAGCTTATTTATGTATATATTTCAATGTTATCTTAATTAAGTTATGAACATTCATAATATGTGTTCTGATGATTGAATGAGAGTCAGAATACGTTGAAATCTTTTGGAACTGTTTGAATCTTTCTGAATCTTTATGAAATCTTAAAAAAAAATGTGCAAGTCTTTCCGAAGTCTGCTGAATCCTTCTGAAATCTTAGAAATATTTCTGAAATCTTTGAAGTCTTCCTGAAGTCTTCAAAACCTTTCTAAAATCTTTCAAGTCTTGAATCTTAGGTGAATTCTTATATTTATATTAATAGAGTGATTGTTTTTATTTTGCAGTTACTTGAGTTTATTAGAAAACACGCGATGGTTGCAACACATGTCAGGATTATTACAAGCAGCAGTATCGGTCGCATCAGCGATCGAGACTGAAGGAAGGCCAGTATTAGTTCATTGCAGCGATGGCTGGGACAGAACGCCTCAAATTGTAGCTTTGTCTCAGATTTTACTTGATCCGTATTATCGAACCATGGAGGTTTGTATCACTTTTCCCCCTTTTTGAAACATTCAATTCAATTTTTGAACTTTGACGAAGGTTTATTGGTCCAAAATATTTTTTTAAACGATAAGTTACCATAAATGTCCAAAATTACTGAAAATTTCCAAAACTGTTAAAAATGTTCAAAAATGGTTGGTCAGTTGGTCGTGTGGGCTAAGGCATGAACTTTGGACCCAATCCGGCTGGTTCCGGCTAAGTACCTAAAGCTGGTGTTATTGGTGGTTCGGAACCCACCTAAGCCCCTGCGGGAGCCATTGAATCATCCAATCACTGAAAATGTTTGGATACCTGAAATTTCTGGTTATTTCTTAGGTTTTCGCAAATTTTGAGAACTTTCTATTTCACCTGAAAAGCTTTGGATACCTTTGATTTCATAAAACTTTCGGTAATCTATGGATTCACCGAAAATATTACAAATTTTTCGTCATTCCTGATATTCACAAATTTTCGGTGATTTTTTGTCATTTTGCTGTAACTTTTCAAAAATTGTTTGAACTGCTACCCCAGTTTCTCTAATGCTTCAAAATCTCAATACTTTTTCACCCAAATACTTGCAAATTCTAGGGTTTTCAAATTCTGTGCGAGAGAGAATGGCTGGATTTTGGCCACAAATTTGCAGACAGATGTGGACAATCAGTAGGTGGCGAGGATCCGAATGAACGTTGCCCAGTATTTTTACAATGGCTTGACTGCATTCACCAGTTAATCAAACAGTTCCCTTGTTCTTTTCAAATGTCGCCGGCATATTTTGTACGTATTCAGAAGTAAACTAATAATTAGAATAAGCAGTAAAAAGAATACAGATAACAAGTTTTAAATATTGTTTCTCTTTTCAGGTTAAATTAGCACAGCATACGTATTCACAACTTTTTGGCACCTTTCTTTGTAACACGAGGCAGGAGAGGCTTAGAGAGAGAATACAGGATCGCACATATTCAGTCTGGCGTTTTCTCAATTCCAATTGCTTTATAAATCATTTGTATTCTCCGCTAAAAAATCAAGTAAGTTTAATGAATTTTCTATTCAAAATACTAGTTTTACATACTATATTTAAATTTTAAACTTTTTTTGTTTGTTTTTGAGGTATTATGGCCCAGTTGCAATGTGAGGGACTTGTCACTTTGGTCAGAAGTTTATCTCGGTTCCTTGGAAACGTCTCTTGGAGTCAACGACATAAAACAGAGGATGACAATGATCGACAGTGAAAATGGCGAAAACGAGGAACCACAGGGACATATGACTAAAACTCGATCGTACGGTGATCTTATTCGTGCACAAGATCACTTGGCTCCTATTCATCGGAGACTCAGTGATCCCAGTATTTCTATCGAGCAGTAAGTTTCAATACTTTCAATATTATTTGCATTTTTCTTTTATATTCGATTATGCCTTTCGAATTCAAAAACCTGCCAGCTTTTACAAAGATCTTCAATTTATTTCAAATTAAAATTATAATAAATCAAACTTCAAGTTCAGGGAACCGACTGATTCGTTTGTTTTATTTTGTTATTGATAAAACAAAATTATTTTCCGCTAAACTTGAATTTGCTATCTCTAAATTTGAACGTAATATATAATATTACATCAATGATTAATTCGAATTATTTGGTTCAACTGGAAGTAATGAAATGTTGCAAAAATTTCGGTCAGGTCCTTGTTCAAATATCTTTTCAAAGTTCGACATTCAAATTTATCCACGAAGTTGTTGGAAATTGAATAAGCCAAGAATCTTCCGAAAAGGGTTTGAATGGACACCTCTTTTTTCATTTTGTTTTTTTTTTAATTTTGATGGAGATATTTTAGAGTGTATTATCCAAATTTCACCTTAAGGTTTTTGTATTCTTTTTATTTCTAAGAATTTCGTTGTTGAATGTCTTGAATTTAGAATCTACTCAACACTTTTGTATGATTTATTTTTTCCGCAGAAAATTCGATACCTTGAATTTTGAGAATCAATCAGAAAAGGATGAGATCACTGATAATGAGAAACTTGTGGAAAAAGTCGAGAAAGAGAATATAGCTGAGGAAAAAAGAAGTGCGTTCAGTGCTAAGAACGATTCAAACGAATTACCCAGAAATACGTCCGGGGATAGTTCGACTGATACTTTGATTCCTAATAATGACCTTGCCATTATTGGTACCACAAACGGCGAAATAGAAGCGTAAGATTTTCTCTGCTCAAGTTAAAATTTTGTAATAATCATTCATATTTTAATAGAAGTACTTTCTTACTTATAAGTACTAAAAGTTGAAAAAAATCTTATTGTTATGATAATTTTACTTATTTCGAAATGGGGTTTTGTATAAAAAGTTAATTTCTTCTTTCAGACTACAAGCAAGTCCAACGCAAAATGTAGACACGCGATTAATCGAGCCTGGAACAAGTCGAGCGAATTGTAATTGCAATCGTGTTAATGCGGACAATAGCGACTTGAGTGAAACGAGTGCGCCGTTAATTTCTCGATCGCCGAGCAGTGTTTGTCCACCGTCGCCCATCCATCAGGAAGTCATAATCGATAATCCTGACAGGCTTGATGACGTGGATGGCCTTCCTTTGATTCATTGCGATATTCAGCTGCGAGTTCAACAAATCATTGTGGAACACAAGGTACCACAAGTTTGTTTCGAATAAATCTGTTTCTCGTTAGATACTTTATCCTTGCTCACAAGTTAGTCTCTTTATTACTAAAATTGAGATCTAAAATATAAATCCATTTATACTTGAGCTATTCTATGAGGCTGCCAGAGAGACACGTTTTCCACATAAGAAATACTTTTTGAGAAAAAGATTCTTGATCATTTTTTAATATTTGGTTATTCTCTAAGAATATTGTTATTATTATTATTGTTATTTGTTCGTTCTACCCTTTGTTGAGATTTTTTCAGCTTTGTTTCTAGTGCAAGTAATTTTACGTACAAGTTTTTTTAATGTTTCAAATAAATTTCAATGACTCATTATTTTTTGAATTGCGGGTACATGCTGTCCGAACCTTTGGTTTTGATCAAACTTTTTTTGGGTTCTTGTAAATATGATATTATTTTCGGGTTTAGGTAGGGGATGATCAGACGCGGATCAGGAGATATGTCTTGGGGGGGGAGTACACATACTGTATGTGTGGATATCTATGTATTAGAGGAGGGTAATAACTATCCTCGTGAGGGGG